>APFE031566836.1:98958-225889 GCA_000404065.3 Pinus taeda | reverse complement strand
TTATTAGTGCAACCCCCTTATTATATTGTTGTGCCCATGTAGTACCCATATTTTTATTATTGTGCCCCATAGAAGCCCACTATTGTTATTATTGTGCCCTTACATTATTATTTTTATGTCGGCTCTGATTATATTATGACCCCTTAGACTCCTATATACAAAAAGGAGGTCTTGTCATTTGTATCATCTAAGAATTGTTCATTTGTGTAATGTAAAGGAGGTTTCCCCCTCGAAGATACGTATTTCTAAGGCGTTGATCTATCTTTTCTATCTTTTTGTGAACTAGTTTCATAACATGGTGATACCCTTGTTTGGCCTAGGAATCCCTTGACTAGTAATGGCGGGATGCATGGTAAATCCTAGAGGGCGGAGATGGAAAAATTCCTCGTTGGGCCTAGGAATCCCATGATTTGTAATGGAGGGATACACAATAAAGCCTACAAGGTGGAGAAAGACAAATTCCTATTGGTTTAGGTGGATATATCTAGAGGAATCCATGCTTGTTTAGGGCCTAGTGATCCCTTAACTAGTATATGGCAGGATTGCAGTAAAGCATGTAGTGTATGTTTATTGTTTGGGCCTAGGAATCCCTTGGTGGGGTACACGGTAAAGCTTGAGGAATCCTTGATTGGTTTTGTTGTGAGTCCCATATTCATGCTTGGAATATGGCATGCAGGTGATTGGCTGAAAGAAAGAATTGGTTCAACCCAATATATGGTGGTGTGGTACGTGGAAGTCCTTGACTTGGTTCGATTTTGCATATGTTAGAAAGAGCTCTTTCCTCTTATGTTTTATGTGTAAATATACTTGTTAGTATGTGGTTTTAATGGTTTTTCTATCATTTTTATTCTGTTGGTTAAATGTTAGTTATAAGCATGGTTTATGTTAGACTTGAGTTATGGCTCTCATCTTGTTTTGTTTCATAAATGAAATGTTAATGAATGTATGACCTAATAGATGATATTGCAGCTATTATGATAAGGAACTAGACCTTCTTGGTAATTTTGAGATAAATATCACACCCTTATGTTCATATATGCATTTATAGCTTGTAGATTACATGTTCATGATGTGTTTGACGGAATTCATGTCATGTCTGTTAGGGGTTAGTTCAAGTCCTTGTTCAAGTGGTTGCATCTGTAGCCTTATTTCATTGATATTTTTCATATCTGAAAGTTTCATGAAGTTATGCGCATAGGCCTAAGTCCTATCCCTAAAAAAGTGGATTAGAATTCGGGGTCACTAGCACAAAATTGCCTAAAAAAGGTTACAGTCACATGGATGCCTTACTATGGGAGTGACTAGAGGGTCTCAATTGCATGGAAGGCTTTTCATAGGATTTATTTGAGAGTTTTCAATAAACATTCCTAATAATTTTATGTCAAATTATATTTTATTTAAAAAATAAGAGAAACATCAACAACTTTTTCCTTTTAACTTATTCATTCTCATTTAGTGATTTAAACATAACCATTTACAAAGTAAAAACCAACATTTTCATTTTATAGCCATGTTTGTTTTATCTATAATTTGTTATTACCTTATATTGATTGAAAATTGCCCATCCTTATTTCATGGCCAAACAGTGAGAGAAGATACTCCTTGGAGGTAGAGGCAAGATACCGTACTAAAAGAAAAGTAAAACAATGGTCCCTTGTTATGAAACCAACTCACAAAAAAAAGATAGATCAACGCCTTAGAAATAAGCCTCTTCAAGGGGGAAACCTCCTTCACATTACACAAATGAACAGTTATTGGATGTACAAATTACAAGACCTCCTTTCTATATATAGGAGTCTAATGGGTCATAATATAATCAGAGCCGATATAACAATAATAATGTAAGGGCACAATAATAAAAATAGTGGGCTTCTATGGTCCACAATAATAACAATATGGGGTTTGTTTTTACAAGGCCTTTTGGGGTTTAATAAAAAAATACTTGACAAAGATGATCAGATGGATCCAGAGAAAGGGAAAAATAGGAGGATACACCAACGCCACCTTTCTGGCTCTCATCCCTAAAGAAAACAGGCCCACTTCCTTTTCTTGGTTTAGACCCATTTCTCTCTGCAACTCCTCCTATAAAATTTTGTCTAAAATCCTTGCCTCTCGCCTCAAGCCCCTCCTCCCCTCTCTGATCTCGGACAACCAAGGAGGATTCTTGGCCAACAGACAAACTACTGACTCCATTCTCTTAGTCCAAGAAGCCATTCACTCAAGTCTTTCTAGGAAGGAGAAAGGGTTTATCCTTAAACTCGACCTTGCTAACGCCTTTGACAGAGTTAGGCATTCTTTCCTTATTGTTGTTTTAAAAAAGATGGGATTTGAGCTGCCTTTCATTAGTCTCATCACTACTTGCATTTTTGGGCCTTGGATCTCCCCTTTGGTTAATGGCAGACCGGAAAAAGCTTTCAAATCCTCTCGGGATCTCAGATAGGGTTGCTCCCTTTCCCCGTATTTATTCATCCTTATGGTTGAAACCTTCAGTCAAGCTCTAGACTACAATAGAAGAGTGGGCCTCATCACTGGAATCAAATACGGAAATGGAGTCAAGAATATCAATCACTCTCAGTTTGCCGATGATACCTTGTTAATTGGAGGAGCCTCCACCACTATAGCAAGGAGATTCAAGATTCTTCTTGACAAATTTATGGGGTACTCAGGAGGTTTGGTTAATCAGTTAAAAAGTTGTATATATGGATGGAATGCAACCAATGAGGCCATCCAAAATATCACAAATATTTTTGGAGTCCCTTGTAACCTTGAGGGGATGCATTTCGGATATTTAGGCATGCATGTAAGCCTAGGACCTCTGAAGGCGGGAACGTGGGACATCATCATCGACAAGGTGAAGCAAAAAGTGCAGCAGTGGGGCTCAGGATGGCTCAACCCAGCAGGCCGACTCATCCTCCTTAAATCTGGTATTACCTCTCTCCCCCTTTATCGATTTTCCTTATATCAAGCCCCAGCTTCCTTTCATAACAAAATGGATGTAATCCTTCGCCACTTCCTTTGGAAAGGATGGAAAACCGATAAAAAGAAATTCAATTTATTCAGTTGGAAATAAGTCATCCAAACCCAGGACAGAGGAGGTCTTGGTGTTATATCCCCCAAATTTCTAAATCTTGCCTTCGGAGGGAAGATCGTTTGGAGGCTCATCACTGGTTCTTCTTCCTGGTGGAAAAGGGTTCTAGAAATCAAATATTTGAACTGCCCGAGACAACACCTGCTAGACTCTGTTATACCCAACAGAGATTCCTCAAAAATCTGGCACATATTTAAAAAATCCATTCCGTTCATTGCCCAGAATACTTCTAAAGTGCCTAAAGGAGGAACCAACATTAATATTGGAGCTGATAAAATCTTGGGACAACAACCTATAAACAGTCATGACGAAACCATTCCTATTCTCTCTTATCTCAACAACAAAGGTATCCATTACCTGAATCAAATTTCCAGCTGGGATCCTCTATCCCATCTATGGCTTGGTTGGACTTTCCCTGATGTCCCCATCGCTCTCAAACCTAGTATTTCCATTCTGCAGTCTCTCCTCCACAATAAATCTCCCGTCAAAAAGAACGAGTTGGATGGCTTTCGATGGGACCCTACTGGCTCAGACTACACTGTGAAAGTAGCCCACCAGTACATTTTCCACAACACCTTTCCCATGCCAATATGCAACCACTGGAAAATGGTGTGGAAGTCAGAGGCTCTTCCAAAAATTAAGTTCTTTGTTTGGACCTTGCTAAAAGGAAAAATTCTAACAACAGAGAACTTACAAAAGAGGGGGATCAACGAACCATCACGCTAGCCCAACTGCTACGCTACAGAAGAAACCATGAAACACCTCTTTGTAGACTGTTCCTTTGCAATAGACTGCTGGAAAGAACTGTATCCCACTGTCAACCTCCCTGGTATTTCCTAGCATTCCATAGGAGACACGATTCATCACTGGAAAAAGAACTGCCCTTGGAAAAATAAGAAGAGCAACTTAGCGCAAAGGGTCTGGAACACTCTTCCATACACCATGCTATGGAGTAACTGGCTCGTTAGAAATCGAAAAAATTTCAAGGATAAGAATGCGACTCCAAGATTTTCTTACAGCAAGGCCAAGACTCTAGCACTTGAAACGATTGCTGTTAAAACTCATAGCAACATCGATGCAACTCTGTACAATGTGGAAGAAAGGAGTTTTATTAGCTATATGCTGGAAAAAAACCATAGAACTCAGAATGGCAGTATTAAGAGAGATCAGCGCAATCAAGAAACCCACAGTTGGAAGATAAGGTATAAAGAGGAGGAGTTTGCAACTTGGCTACAAAATTGTAATATTTTCTGCCTTTTTTTCGATGGGGCATCCAAGTCAAACCCAGGCATTGCTGGAGCAGGGGACTGGATCTCCAATGCCAATGGAGAATGTGTTATCTATTTTGAATGGGGTTTAGGGAAGATCTCCAACAACAGGGCAGAAGCATTGGCCTTGTATCAAGGGCTAAAAGAACTCATCAAACTAGGTATTAGATCAGCTAAAGTTTTTGGAGACTCTTTGATAGTAATTAGTCTGATGTCTCAAAAGAAAAGCTCTCCGAATGCTCTCTTACAACAGATCATCCAACGCTGCCAACTCTTGCACCAGGTAATGGGAAATTTGTAGTTTCATCACATCCTCCACTCCTTCAACAAGCAACCAGACAGGCATGCCAACAACGCCTGTGACTCTAGCAAAGGGAAGTCTGTTGTGCAACACTGAGGATTCTCTGCAGCCATTTCCATGAACCGAAATAGTTCACTCAGCATCACTCCGGATAGCGCTATCAATAGGAACTGCCCTCAGGTCATCATCAACGATGGAATATGGTACAGTTTCGCTTCATTTATAGCACTGACCAACTCAGCGATGGAACTATCATCAGCGATGGAATCGATCCCTCTTGTGTCTGCTTTGTGTAGGATCACGGACTCAACACGGCCTGTCATCCAGTCTAAGCCATTATAATTTAGAAATGCTATGCAAATGTAAATTTCTATTGTTCCAATTTGTCAAAGTATATCTCAGTTCATAAATTTTCAAACCCAGGACATCCAGGACTAAGGAGAAATTTTCTTTATGTAACTCCTCTGCTCCTGAGCCATCCCTGATCTTCATGTACCTCAGGACTCAAATTCCTGCCTTTTATTTTCAGATTTAATACAGCAACCGACTTCGTCAAAAAAATAATAATAACAATATGGGACTACATGGGCACACCAATATAATAAGGTGGTTGTTTCATGGTTTCATGGGCATTCTTAAAAGTCCTGATGATGGATCCCACCTGGGATTTGAAACATTGGCACAATAATGTTCATACTGTGGATTCTCCAGTCTCTAACTCAAAAAAGGTGGTTGTACTAATAAAAATAAGGGGCTACACTAGTAGTATAGGGACCTAACGTGCCCCTCTCCTTCAAAAAGTGTTGTCCTCAACGCTTGAGTAGTTCTTGATGCTTCCTGTATAAATTCTTGTCCTCCATGTGAATCTTCAACGGTAAGTTCTCCACTTAAGAAATAATCTAAAATTGATCCATTTCGTAGATGTGGGTTCTTGTTTTGTGCTGCTCCAGGTTCCATATGAATTTTTCCTTCCTACAGTTCTATGAAAATGTTGAAACTGCGGTCCTCTACAACTTTGAATAGTGGCACACTTCTTTGTCCTTCTTCCATTCATCCCTTGTTTCGTTTATCCAATCTGGTTGGATAATAGAAATAGCACAAAAAAATGCTTCCACATCCTCATCCTTTCTTGAGAGTGCATCTGCAACAACATTTTTCTTCCCTTTTTTGTAGTTGATTTCAAAGTTATAACCCGATATATTTGTGACCCATTTTTTTTGTTCTTCTAAAGATAATCTTTGTTCTACAAAGAATTTAAGACTATCATGATCCATTTTTACCTTGGAGTGTCTTCCCATTAGGTAACGTCACCATTTCTTAAGTGCATGTAGTATTGCCAACATTTCCTTCCCATAAATAGCTCGCTTGAGATGTAGTCATAAAAATACACAATCACTTACATCAAAACTTCTTTCACTGCGATGTTGATCTACCTATTCATTCGATTCTGCACCAAAGTGGTGTTATCCTTTAAAAGTTGGAGAACTTATTCTTGATGCTCGATGTGACCTTTTACTGCTTGAATCTTCTTCTTCTTGATATGTCCTTCTATCTTGAGAGTTTGAGGAGTGGTAATTTCTTCCAATGCATTACAAGATATGTTCAGATTCATTTCTTGATGCTCGATGTGATCTTTCACTTCTTGAACATTTTTCTTCTTGATGTCCTTCTATCTTGATAGTTTGAGGAGTGGTAATTCCGGCCAATGCATTACAAGATATGTTCGGATTCATTTCTTCTTTCTCGATGTGATCTTTCATTTCTTGAATCTTTTTCTTCTTGATATTTCATTCTATCTTGAGAGTTTGAGGAGTGTTAATTCTTGCCAATGCTTTGCAAGATATGGTCGGATTCATTTCTTCTTTCTCTAAGGTTGGTTCCTGGTGTATATCCTCTTATTTTGATGTTTCTTGATTCTTTTCTTCCTCCTCTTCACAATCAATGTAAATTAATTTCTTCTCAACACACTTATGGCCTTATGGCCTTTAATGTATTTGTTATCACAATTGTAACAAAGTCCTTTTTCTATTTTTCCTTCCAATTGTTGTGGTGTCAACCTTGTAGGTTGTGGAAGGCTAGGAGAAACAACACTTCCATATTTATAGTTGTGAGGGGTATAATTACTTGTTGCCATAATTTTTCTTTCCACTTTTCTTTCCAACCTGAATGCCTTCTCCAATGAATTAGGTTCCCAAAGATGAACCTCATGTTGAATGTTATCCTTTAAAGTCCCTATGGAGACATCAATCCTCTGCTTCTATGGAATATCATTTTCCCTTATGTTCAATTTTTGAAAGTCCTTAAGGTGCTCTGTCATTGAACACTTTTGTTTGAGATTTATCAATTGGCTAAAGAAGGTGTTTCTCTTTGTATCCTCATAATGTGCTATCATTTCCTCCATGAAAATTGACCACGTAACAAGTGGTTTACGAGAAAAAAGCCCTTTATACCATAAAAATTGATCTTGCTCTAAATATGAAGATGTAATACATACCTTTTGTAACATTTTCACCTCATGTAGATCAAAATATTGCTCCATCTGTAGTATCTAATTTACCAGATCCTTTCCATCAAACATCCTCATATCGCCTTTTCTTGATTTTAGAGCTTGATCTTGAAAAGATTGTAACTCTGTAATTTCGGATCTTCCAGTTCTAAAATCGCGACCTGCAGTATCCCTCTGCATCCTCTTTCCAATTCCACCAGTCTAATCGAAATTTGATTCTCCAAGAAAGCGTTATGCACAATCTCCCAATATGACCTAATTATATACCTTTCCAGAAGAGTGAACTTGTATGAAGTGCCACGTGCCACTGTTTTGACCTTTCGATTTGAAAAATATACACAAAAAACCACAGTTCGTCCTCTTTCTGTAAATTCTTACGAAATTTAAATCTAATTCTTAGAGAGACAGTTATGATGATTTTCCCCACGTCACTTGTTTGGGATGTAATTCGAGAGCCTCCAGAAACCCTAAATGTCTTGGACCATATCTCCGAAAATATAGTGAAACAAGATCTAAAATTCAGGCTTGGGCTTCCCATGATTTTGGCTCAAATCATTTTTAATTTTAGAGTCTGAACCTTCATAGAAAACAAATTATAGCGAAAATTCCATGATGACCTGTTTGAGATGAAATTCTGGAGCTTGCCAAAACCCTAACCTCCTCAGATCATATCTTTGAAAATTTAGCGAGACAAGATCTAAAATTCGGACCTGAGGTTCAGACCAATTTATTCTCAAATGGGTTTTTTTTAGATTTTGAAATTTCATAGTGACAAAGTTATAGCGAAACTTCCATGATGACCTGTTTGAAGCAGCAAAACCCTAGAATCCAAAGCTTTGATACCAAATGTTATGAAACCATCTCACAAAAAGATAGAAAAGATAGATCAACGCCTTATAAATAAGCCTCTTCGAGGGGGAAACCTCCTTAACATTACACAAATGAAAAATTCTTAGATGTAAAAATGACAAGACCTCCTCTCTATATAAAGGAGTATAATGGATCATAATATAATCAGAGCCGACATAACAATAATAATATAAGGGCACAATAATAACAATAGTGGGCTTCTATGGGGAACAATAATAGCAATATGTGGACTACATGGGCACAAAAATATAATAAGGGGGTCATACTAATAACAATAAGGGGTTACACTAGTAGTATAGGGACCTAACATCCCTAGAATCATGGGCAATGCTATGGACAATCAACACTTTTTAAAAAGACTATCCCTAGACAAGAATGTGAATAAGTATTGTAGATATCAGAGATGCGAGTTGGGGTCAATGGTCAATGCTATTTCTAGCAAAGTACAAGTACCATAAGTCATGAATTTGGTTAAAAAATAAAACTGGGATAATGGGATGATGAATCAACCCATCTACTTGGGAGAACTCTAAAAAACGCAAAGCAAAACTTATATGAATGTCTGATGAGGTGAACCATGAGATGAAAAAAGACTTATTAAGTCATTTATTATGTTATAGATTAACTCTTTCAAACTTCATTTCATTAGGGTTAATATAAGGATAGAAAATATTATGTCATTACTAAAGCTGGTTCTTGTAACGAGATCATTTCTATTCAGAATCAGGGTGCATCATTCCTACGATCACTTTTGTTGTTATAATATTCGATATGGTAATTGATTAAGGGGAATGGGGAAGGTCCAACTACTTGGATTGATTGAAAGGAGAATGCAACTAATATTAATCAATCTCCCTATATTTCTATTTTCCCAATTATTGTGAATTTTCACTTATTCTTTTCGAACTTCCCTATATTTCTATCTTCCCAATTATTGTGAATTTTTACTTATTCTCTTGGGAAGGAAAAATGGTAAAGGAACCGAACTGTTCTACGAAGCATAGAAAATGGTGAAAAAATGTTAAGGAGCTTGTTTTTTAATTTGATTAAGTGCTCGTTAATTTTTTTATATTTTGTTTATTAATTGGAATTTAATGAATCATATATTGTTGTATTTTTTGTTATTTTAAATGTATAAATACATTTAGCATTTTTTTATTTGGTAGGTTGGTTGAGTCTTGAGATGATTGCAGACTTAACAATACACCTCATAACCATTTATTCTAATTTATATAGGTAATTTTAGTTCTTTTTTAAAATATTTAAATTATATAAATTACACCAATCAAATTTATAATTATATTTAATTATAAATCACAGTTGATCACAAGCAAAAGGTTCACTCTGAGTTAGGGTATTTTAGATCTCAGTCGCTGGCACATATCTAAGGTTTTTCGTCCTCAATCGTAGGCACAGAGTGGGAAATAGAGTGACTTTAACCGTCTGGTCGTTGTGAAGTAGTTCAAAGGGAGAAACTTTGGGTTTAGAGACAGAATAGAAGGTTTTGTTCCCCAGTCGCTGACTTCAGGTAGCCTAGGGAGTGACTTTGTCAGTTCATTCGCTTGGATAGCACTACGAGGGTGCGAATTTGACTTGTTGGGCGCTCGAACATCCCAACAAGAGAGAAAATTTGGTTCTTCTCTTTTTAGGGCCATAATTGCAGGCACAAAGACATCTTGGGAGCGATTTTGTTGTTACAGTCGATCAGATAATGTCTTCGTGAGTGCAACTTTGAGGTTTTTAGTCACTCACAGACAATACTGATGAGAGCAACCGTGTTTGGATCTGGGGTTTTGGCATCTCGACATCAGTGATCTTTGGATCTGGATTTCTCTACTGTAGATCGGTGGATTTAGGTTTCTCTGCATCAAATCGGTGGATCTTAGTTTCTCTATTGTTATGACAAATCTGTAGATCTGGTTTGTTGTTACTTGTTGCTAATCATATGTATTGGGTTTGTTGTACCCACTGCTGTAACTTTTTATGACAATCTAAGAAGAAGAAGAATATTTGAAAGGGTTTTCCCCATAGTGGGTTTTGCCTTGGTCATGGACCAATCCTAGTGTCTCTATATGTGTGCATGCTTTCTTCTAATGTTCATTTTATATTTCGTTGCATTGATGATGATGGTGATTTTGTTTCTTTTTATGTTATTACACATGTTGATGTATAATATTGTAGATATGAATAGTGAAATGGCGATATGGGGTGAACTTAAAGTATTAATGGTGAAATGTAACTATCATAATAAATAACAATGTTGCCTTAAGGGAAATTAACATTATATTGGAAAAAAACAATGACTAGAAGAAAGCATTAGAATAATACATTTCTTCCATTAATTGTAACAATTATATCCATGTCTAACATGTTGAAAAATATGTATATGGAGCAAGTCAATAAGTATACATATATTAATGAAGGGTGGATTGTCAATCGAGTAGAAACATGCGGTTAATATAGTTCGCACATAACCTTGTCAAGTATCCACATATATTTATCTTAGTATTAGAAATATTTTATTTTGTCGATAGCCTTCTTTCCTTAGGTGGAGTTGCAAGCAAGTTCCATTCATTTTCAAAAATCCATCCAAAGACTCCATGTCAAGATCATTCCTGGGAAATGCCCCACAAGTTTATTCTCTATACATTCTCCGTTATCTCTCCTCTAAAGATGGTAGTGAGTCCTGACATACATTTAGAAAAAAGTAATAATGTTACATTTCTATAAGTTCATGCTTTTTCGAGTCTTGGTGTGGCTTCTTGTTTTGTATAGTTGAAAATATTCATTTTGTTTTTTTCATCCCATTATTATGACATATATGTTAGACATTGTTCTCAATGGGATGACAATGAAGATATCCATGGTAGATTCAATAGTCAATTCCATTTGTAAGTTTTAGTGCATTGGAATTGTTTTATGTTTTGGCCTTTTCCCTCAAAATTCAGCTATGCAATTTTTTATGAGATTGTAATTTTTCTCTATTTTAATTGTATTTTTGAATGTATAAATAGATTTAGTGCCCTAAAAATTCCTTGAAGAAGTTGCATTATGTAGACTACACAACTCAAACCTGTATGCAAAACACTTAGACTGTGTTATAATACTTAAGAATGATTATTTCTATATATTCTTTATAGACATTCCTAGTAGTTTCAAGTTATTGTTTATATCACCAAAGTTATTCTTTTTAATTCTCATGCTAGTGTTATTATATTGTTGTTGATTAGCATGAAAGGTAGGAAGATAATGATAATCTTATGTGTAATGATGATGAATCCATATGGTGCTAATAATTTGGATCCCATGGTAAGTCTGTACATAAAAAATTGATTTTATTTCTTTACTTTTATTTTGTTTCCTATTAGTTGATATTTGTTGTAGCCATATTTTTTTGGACATAAATCTACAAAATATTGAATGTGTAAATGGAAGATTGAGGAGCACCCATAGAGCCAAGTCCCTCTATGTGTTTTCACTAAAGGCGCAAAGCTCTATTTTGTATGAGTGGATTGCAAGTGCAACAACCCTGGGTTAAAAGCTCATGTAATAAAGTAATAAAGGAAAAATAAGACCAAGGTCATGGGACACGTATTCCAAGTTGAATGTGGGGAAAAACATCCTATTGTGGGTGTTCATTTGGTTTATTATGGCTAAGGGAAATTGGCATTTATTTATGAAAATAATGCAAAATAGGAGAAAAGTAAGGTGAAAGGTCACAGGTTGCATGTAAGAGGGAAATTGAACGAAATATGAAGGAAAATGAAGAAAATAGAGGCCTCGATGATAAAAAGGCTTATGAGGATCAGTTCATGGCTTTTATCAGTTCACTTATGGCTCTCTCTCTTATATTCTCTCATTCTCTCATACTCTTGGACACATAGAGTATTCTTGGAGCACTTTGGCATATATTGGATTTGGAGAAAGAAGGCAAAGAAAAGTAGGAAAGTGCAAGGGGAAAGTGGGATCAACAACTACAACTAGATTTCTTTGTAGGTATCGAGTTGCATCTATTATTTCATTTCTAGTTTTGGCATGCATGGCACATGCATGTGGTTTCTTGGTTATGAGTTTTCATTGCCATGGAGGATTGTCTAGATTGACATTGGTTTTGCCTAGCCTTGCCATTTCCTGGATAGCCATGGTGTTGTGGGTTTATCTTTTTTTCTGGTTGGTGTTCATGTTCCTTATGGCTATGGGTTGAGTTATTAGTTGTTGGAGCCTTGGTTGGACAAATGCTATGGAAGCCCCATAACGACTTGGGTTAAGTTACTAGTCATGGAAGCCTTGTTTGGACAAATGTTCTAGATCCCTTGGTGGGTTGAGTTACTAGTCCTGGAAACCCTCATTAGAAAAATTCTCTGGAGCCTGGTAGAAGTTGTGGGTTGAGTTACTAGTCCTTGAAGCTAGGTTGGAACAAACACTCTAGATCCCTGGATAACTTGGGTAGAGACTAATCTCGTGATGGTTAGTGATGTCCAATTATGAGGTGGAATCACTAGTTGGGGGTTGAGGTGGTTTGGCTTCTAGAAGCCCTAATTTGGTTTTTTTTGGTTTATTTCGTGAGATGCCACATTCATGCTTGGAATATGGCACATGGGTCTGGATGAAAGAAAGATTTGGTTTACCTCAGTCTTTGGTCGAGTAGTATGTGGAAGTCCCTGACTTGGTTGGCATTTTCATATGTTAATAAGAGGTATTTTCTATTATGATCTATGAGAATATCTATTGATTATAATGGTGACATTATGGTTGAGTTTCCATGGTTTATATTTTGGTTATTGTTGGTTTATATGCTAGTTATTAGTTGGTTATATGTTTGTTATATGATGTATATTGTTTATGGCTCTTGACGTGTTTGATGAATATGTGATTGGTTATTAAATACATGACGTAATATATGTTATTGCATCTAATATGAGAGGGAATTAGACCTTCTTGATGATTCTCACATAAGTATGAGACCCCGATGTTCATATGTGTATTTATGACCTGTAGATTTCATGTTCATCATGTGTTTGCCAGAATGTCTCTCATGGTTAGGCTTGGTTAGGTAAATTCCTTGATAAAGTCTTGTGCTAGAGGATTATTCTTGGTGTCATTTATTTTCTTGGAAAGTCTCATCAAATTCTGGGAAATGGTCTGGAGACTAGCCTTGAAAAAGTGGCTCAAATCTCACGATAGTAGGCACGGAATTGGCTGAAAATTATTACAATATCTACCTTGTAGGCTTATGGGAACGATTGGAGGCCTACAATCACATGGATACAACCTTGTGCATGCGACTAGGTTTTTTTTTGTGAAAAAAAAAAGTTAGCTTACAGGTTGGGCATCTGGAATAGTTGGTTAGCCTTTGGGGGTCCTGTAGCTCCTCAAGACGGTCAGTTTGGTTTGGTTTTGTTGATTCCACTTCCTTAACTGTACTCGGGTAGTTAAGTCATATCATAGTAACTCTTCATCACATATTTACCCTTTTGGACCAATTAGCTTGGGTAAGTGTGGGAGAAGGGTGTTATAGAGTGGTATCAAAGCACGGTTCAACACTTGGACTGAATGGGCGGAATGTGTTTATCTCACATGCATGTAGGTTGTATATACGCTTGTTATGTATGCATGGTAGTGGTCATTATTACAATTTTTTTGACAGGTAGAAGTTGATGATGTTGTTGGGATGCGTTTGTCATAAATGCATGTCGGTTGTATATGCATTTGTTATGCATGTCAGTGTATATATGTTGTTATGCATGCATTCTCATGGTGAAGGTTGTCGTGCATGAGGTTATTGTATGCATTGCGTCATCATGATACTAATGTGTTGGCTAAGATAAAACAAGAGATGCAAATTATCAAAGCGAGGTTGCAACACTGAACCTCAGGGTAAGAGCAAATCGTCATACATATTTGTATGTTGGGCATGCAGGTATGTTGATTAATGGTTGTTATAAGAATTATGGTTATTTATTCTATTGTTGTTGTGTTTACATGCATGATAGATGTTATTTGATCAGTGTATTCATATGAACATGCATTGGTTAGTCATGCATGGTAGTTTATTTGTTGTTATATGCATTGCGATCGTACACATGATGATTATGGCCATTGAACTTAAGATCTTGATGTTATATGTATTGTGTTAATATAGATTTTCCTGTGTAGATGGATATGGTTATGATACTTAATTTTGACCCGATATATTTGTGACATTATGGCGTACTAATATGGACTGACTTGTGTAGATGTGATAGCCTCCCTTGAGATACATTAAGGTATGAGTTTGATTGTGTTGTCTATTTGGTGCTTGAGTGTTTGGTGTCTATTATGTCGTCTATCTATTGTTGGAATGTTTGATCGATTGCATGATATGAGTATGTGTCTATAAGTTTTCCTAAAGAAATGATCTTATTTCAAGATGGTTATACTAACACATTATGTGTTGAGTAAACTAATATGTACTTGAGTCTAAGTGAGTGCTAGTTGTAGTATTAAAATTAATGACTGTGAGTTGACTGTTGATTTCAGCATCGCTGTTAGTCTTGGTAGAATATAATTAATAGACATGTTGATGTGATCTTGGAATGTGTGGCTGACATGTGTGAACAGTTGCAGGGAAACATGTTTGGTATTAGCGTGATAAGGTAATAGTTGATGTGTTTATATAAATAACAGTTGGGTGATGTGATAGTACATAGTAAGACTCAATTACATCAAGGTAAAAGGTAAAAGAAGGGAATTAGGCGAGAATTCCTCTGGCTATGTTTGGAGACTGCAATCCCAAATAAATGAGTGCTTGCATGAATATAGTAAGTCTTCTTAACCTTGATTTTGTCTGAGATTATATGGATATGTTCTAGATTCATGAACATGTATTTGGCAGGTATAACAGTTGGCTTCCATTTATAACTATATTCGTCAAGGAATTGGAGTTCCTAGAGAAGTGTACGTGTTCAGTTACAGATCAACATGTTGAGTACATCAAGGTAAGGTAATTGGTATATTGTCATGTTTATTTATACATTAATAATTTTGTTTTTATGGCAGTATGATGCAGGGATTGCATGGCAAAGGAGACTACCATGAAATCTTGAAGAAGGCTTGGGTTAAGCTTTTCCTTGGAAGCATTGGGAACCCATGGGGATTGAGTCATGGTGTTTGTTGCTAGTCTTGTGCTTTCACCGTTTTGGTGATTTGCTTGTGCTTGATTTGCAGTTTTGTTTAACTCTCATGCATGGCCATGCCACTTTGTTTCTAGTGTTGTATTGTTCTTGGTTTTTCATGGTTTTCTTCTCGTTTTCTTTTGTTCTTTCCTTTTTATGTTTTGAGGGCCTTGGGAATTGGTTGGGAAAAGAGGAAAGTTAGTGGAGCTTAGGGAGAGTTGAATGAAGTCCAACATGTAATGTAAGACTCGAATGAAGCTCAGTGCATGAGTAAAGGGCAGCTGAAGAAAAGAGTATGACAGTGGATTAGATTGGATGGATCCTTTGGGATAAATGGATGGTGGCAAGATAGTCATGAGAAAGGTAACATGAAAGATAAAGTAAATGGATTTGAGGCGTCAGATGCATTGACTATGTTGGGAACTGTTGTTCTAAATGTTGTACATAGATAAAGGGAGTTCTCTTAACCTTAACCTTATGATATCTGGTAATTATGTTATGATCATGATTATGCTAATGTCTATATATGTATACATGTATGCATGTATGTATGTCATTGTCTGATAGGATCATTTTATGCTGAAGTTCTTGGTTTATGAGGAATCAAGTGGGAAGATTAGCCCTAACAAATCTACAAGGTTAGTATCATGTGGATATGAATTGATATTATGTGATTATACTATGTATATGTTATGGCAAGTAATGTTGAGGGGTTCAACAACAAAATGAAAGTAGTGTGATCTACGGCATGCTGGGGAAAGCATGGATGGTGGAGAGACGCAAGAAGAAAGGTTGCTTGGTAGAGATAGTGTAGTCTCTAGATGTGCAGTACTACTATTGTGTATATGTTGTACATATTGAACATGTTGTACCTGTGATGTTGTATATATGTGGTGTTGTGTACATGTTGTTTATGCATTGTTGTGTATAGATGGTGTTGTGCACATGTTGGATATGCGGTGTTGTGTACAGATAGTGATGTGTGCATGTCGGATATGCAATGTTGTGTAAATATGGTGCTTTGTGCCTGTTGCATATGCGGTGTTGTGTGCATATACCGTTGCGTGCATGTTGTATATGTGGACTTTGTACATGTGGTGTTGTGTGCATGGTTGTACATGTAGTTTTTTGTGCATGTGGTGTTGTGTACATGTTGTACATGGGGTGTTGCGTGCAGGTTGTGTTGTGTACATGTTGTGCATATGGTGTTGTGTACACATCGTGCGTGTGGTGCTATGTACAAGTGGTGTTATGTACATGTTGTGCAGGTGGTGTTGTGTACATGTTGTGTAGGTGTAATATTCCTAATAGAAATTTTACAACGATAACAAAGACATGCACAAATAAATAACACAGAAAATTTCAGAAATGTATACACAAACCAGAAATTTCTGCAAGTCCCTAAACTAGCCAAATTTTATTAATAATGTTTGTTGTGGTAAAAATTAGTTGGAGAAATTGCACCTGGGCTTTCACAAGGCAAGCTATAAGCACTAGATTATGAGTACGAGAAAGCCAAATGGCTGCAATAATCAACCCCTCCAGAAAATTGTGTTGTTGCTCCAAAACTACATTTCCACCTGACTTCGCCCCCCGGTTTTCCCACTCTAGAGTGCCCAGAAAATTCTATAAAATTAGGAGATTTCTCCTTGCCCAAAACCCAAAAAAACCCAGAAAGTGTTTTCCTTAGTTCCAACTTTCGATATTTGACCCTTCACACCTTGGCCCTCCACCAAATTTGAATTATGTTACTGTGGTTACTCCTATCAATCTCTTCTCTGAAAACTCTAGAAATCCTCCTCAAATTTCCCTCCCAATGATTTCCCAACACCCCAGCTCCAAACTCCCCCCGATGATGTTGCCCCAAAAGAGTCTCCTTCCAATGACTACATAGTCATGGAGATGATGCAGCCCTGTGTATGATAAAGTGAGAGTTGCATGTAGGTTGGTCCTATTTGGTGTAGCTTCCCTCCACACTCATGAAAATTATCAATGAACACTCCTATATCTTCTTCAGTCAATTCCCCAATAACCCAACTCCACAAACAACCAGTGAATCCTCCCTCTATGCAGTGGTGGCTCCCAAACTGTGTGTTCTACTCCAGAAATGTGTGGGACTTGTAGTTGATGCCTCTTACACTCTCAATGATAAAGGAATCCTTCCTAGGGTGGCGCTTGAAGTCCACCAAAGAATGTTTGAGCTTCTCTGCTTGGGAAGATCTTGTGCTAAACAACATAATATTGGCTCAGGTGGACAACTAAGGCAAATTCGATTTTCAAATAGACAAATGACCCCTATTGCTCCCTCATTCCTTCCTTTTATAATTGTTGGCCATGAATTCCTTATGGGTCCCTCCACCAATTTGATTTTCCTCAAGGAATTCAAATTCTTTCTTCCCCAAGTGTGTACCTTATGTGGGTCGTGTTTTCCACTATCAATTTAATCTTTCATTTTCTCTAATGTTGGTGGCCTTCATCTCTCCAAAAATTAAGGGGGGACTCCCTCCGCCCACTTTTCCTAAGTTTACATGCAAAAATATTTCCCAACACCCAATTGCAAAATAGAAATTCTTCTTATCAAAATTAATTTAATTGGGGACATTATAGTCCTCCCCACCAAAGATTGCTTGTCCTCAAGCAATGCCTGGACAAGCACCCTCTCGATCATCTGACCCCAACCATCTCTACACACAATACCAAGGTCCCAAATGTACCACTCAACCATCCCTGATATTTAACTCGTCCTTCCAGGATCCCAAGCCATCCTGATAAGCATGAGGCATCCTTGCTCCACTTGTTGTCCAACTCAGCATAGGCACCAAACATCCCCTGCATACCACCACTAAGTAGAGCATCATGGTAGTATAAAATCCTAATCATATCCTCATGAAACTTCTCTACCAAACAATCTCTCTCGTGCACTTGAGGAGTAGACCCCTAAAGATGCAATCCAATCCTTGTGGGATGGAATCCTCGCTTACATGCACTTCCCCTGATCTCCTCCTGCTGATCACCCTACCATACTAGTGAAGTCTACCATACCACCAACAAATCACTAAAACCCAATGGAAGATATGGATGACCTTTCCCTGTAGAAACCTACTCACCTCCACGAGTAGTTGAACTGCTAATCCCTACTAGGCCAAACTCCCAAGCTAGTCCAAAAGGGGTGCCACCATGATGCCTCTACGCAACTCTAATCATGACAATTTTCCTGTCATATGCAAGTTGTATCCCCCTCTCTTGGGACCTAATGGAAAAATATCTATGGAGTCCCAATGCATCTGGCCCAAGAATCCCCATGATTTCACGACCTACCCATCCAACACTCACTCTGATTTGTAGAAGCAACAACGAAAACTAGTCTTCCCATGTGACAAAGGCCTCAACACTCCCTCGCATGTCAAACCAAGTGGGAGTTGGGTCATCCTCTATCCTACTCCCGCTCATCATGAAACAAAGTCTCTAATCAACCAGCGAGATCCTTGGATCCCACCACCAGAATGGTTGCGGCATAGTCCTGATAGTTGTTGCCGCTAATCCGTGTCGCATCTCAAGCCCCTACATGCAATTGATATATGGCCTCCTTACATCACTAACCAATCTGGTGCATACGAACTTGTCCTGCGTTGACCATACCACGCAGTGGGATCTATCATCCTTCCTCCTGAGGGCGCTCCCCAACACCACTTGGATTCTAAACATCCGCCTACATGTAAGGCCCATAAAATGTTGTGGATGCTCTTGAGGCACCTCAGAATGTCTCACCCAAAGGGGGTCATGCCTCTCCTTGAGTGCAGGCTCAAGTGCGATGCAAGTGTTACCTCTACAAAAGATTGGATTACCCCCAAGCGTGCATCCACCAACCTACGCCTTGCCCATATGCCACAGCTGGAAAGCCTCTCTCCGGATGCATCATGCCCTATCCAACTACCTCAAATCTCCTGGGTTATGTTTCTCGCAATGAGAGAATCAAGGAACGATATCAAAGTCCTCGATGTCAGTGTGCAATGCTGGTGAGTGATAAAGGGAAGCTCACAGTCTACCCTATGATCAACTCACTCTCCAAATTTGAGTGTGCCAAACCTAATGGATTTCCTGATGCCCTCATCAGGTGATATCTCTGGAAAAATCACCTCAATAAATTGTTGTGCATCATCATGCTCTACTGCACACAAATACACACCCCAACACTCCACTACATAGTCCTGAACTTCGTGGCACAACTTCATGCACCACTAGATATCAATGCTCAGTGACATGCCACCATGTACCATAGGCCATCCCATATGTGTCCATGCATCTGGCACTCTTCTAGTGCACCCACCACTCTTGGATCTACACCTCCTCATCTGTCCAAGTACACCTATGTGGCTCAATTCCTCACATGCAATTGGGATTAACACTACCATGTTGAACCATAGTAGCTCTAGTGCCCAATACATCAGTGAGAAAGCATTGTCTCCATATGATGCCCTGTGTGGTCGCCTGATAATGCCACCTCCTCCTACCAACTCCTTCCAGAGTAGTCTAACCATCCTATGATCCCATCTCAACCCAACATGCCATGACAACTCATGAAATCTTCCTGCTCCTTTGCCAATCCATCCTGTCACTAGTGTTTTCAGGAACTCTGAAGGGGATATGAAAAGGTGTGTGCACCCAACCACCGATTCCATCACGTAGCTACTACCATGACCTATCGACTCTACGATGTGATGGAGAATCCCACCTGGATCCCAACAATAGTCTGGCCCTCGAGCTCCTTTGGTAATCCACAACCTTTAATAAGTTGTGGCCATGGATGCATCTAACCTCCTAGCCAGCTCCACCAAGTACCAAATCAATATCTCTTGCCATCCAACCCCAAGGGAAGGATCAAGAGCATAAACTCCCATACATGGAACTAACCCTCCATCCTACTAAGGATGCACCCTGCGTAACTCATGTCACCTCAGCTCACCATCCTAGTCAACACATAAAATATGTCGTGGTGACTCTACCTCTCCCTCTCCAATGTATAGTGGTAACCTACTAGTGCTACTGGCCTATAATGTCTAAGTAGGGTTACCCCATCACTCCAATGAGGACTCTAACTGAACCATTAGGGAACCCAACAATTCCACAATGTGAGTCAGTTTAGCCGCCAACTCAACACAAACTACTCTCATGCCCTCCAACTCCTCATTCTGCTCTAGAATGGCCTCTCGCATTGTCATGGCCTTATCTCTCAACTAGAAGGCTAGCCCAGAACTGATGAAACTGTGGAATGCGGCTATCCTCTATAAAATCGGTCACCGCTCTGGACCTCTCCGTCTCTTGTGGTACCTCCTCAATGACAAGTATGCCTCCAGCCACCTCATCAACCTGTTGTGGGCGACCATCATCTAGAAACTGGGTCATAGCACTAAGTACCTCATCAATTGTTGGCATCTCATCAATAGATGGCCCTACAAGTGTATGCTCTACTCCCTCAACTGAGGTGTTAGTTGGAGCTACCAAAGCGGCCTCAAATAATGGTGACTCTTGCGCCACACCGGGTATATCAATGTGCCCATTGCCATCCTGTGTGTCCTCTTGCTCAACCTCCTCATCAAGCTTCTGACATCTAAAGGCCAGTCTCCACCATTAGAAATGCCTCCTGGTCTCATTGTCTAGCTTTCCTCGTCCTATCCACTCCCTTTGAGGGGGTCTGGTGTCCTTTCAGTCAAATCTCTCCATGAGCCTATGTGTGAACTCTTTGTAGGATGTGATACATACATGACCCAAAGGGATCAGCCCTCGGTACCACCATTCCATAGCATCTTCATCCAAGTGCAAAGTGGCATGTCTAATAACGTCTACCTTCCTTATGGGGTTTAACTAGAAATATGTGTCCAATTCTTGTACCCATTTTATGACAGAACTCCTAGCTGAACCATCAAAGTGGGTGAGGGTCATTTTTCCCTCAATTATACTCACTCTCCCTTGAGCCATGGGTTTGTCTATATTTCACCCATCACAGCGCATACATGCCCAAATCTTCCATGATCTTGTTGGATACTCCACCACTAGCCAAGACCATGCTCTGATACCAATGTCATATTCCTAGTAGAAATTTTACAATGATAACAAAGACATGCACAAACAAATAACACAAAAAATTTTAGAAATGCATACACAAGCCAGAAATTTTTGCAAATCCCCAGAATGGCCAAATTTTATTAATAATATATGTTGTGGTACAAATTAGTTGGAGAAATTGTGCCCGGGCTTGCACAAGGCAAGCTATCAACACCAGGTGATGAGTACGAGAAAGCCAAATGGCTGCAATAATTAGCAGCTCCATAAAATTGTGTTACTACTCCAAAACTACATTGTTGCTTGACTTCGCCCCTAGATTTGCCCATTCTAGAGTGCCCAAAAACTTCTATAAAATTAGGAGAGTTCTCCTTGCACAAAACCCAGAAAAATGCAGAAAGCGTTTCCATTAGTTCCAACTTTTTGAAATTTGACCCTTCACACCTTAGCCCTCCACCAAATTCGAATTTTGTTACTGTGGCTACTCCTGTCAATCTATTCTCTCCAAACTCTAGCAATCCTCCTCAAATTTCCCTCCCAATTATTTCCCAGCACCCCAACTCCAAACTCCCCCTAATGATGCTGCCCCAAAAGAGTCTCACTCCAATGACTACGCAGTCATGGAGGAGATGATGTAGTCTTGTGTATGATAAAGTGAGAGTTGTGTGTAGGTTGGTCCTCTTGGTTGTAGCTTCCCTCCACGCTCATCAAAATGATCAAAGAAAACTCGTGTAGCTTCTTCGGTCAATTCCCCAACAACCTAGCTCCACAAACAACCAGTGAATCCTCCCTTTATGCAGTGGTGGCTCCCAGACTGCGTGCTCTACTCCAAAAATGCGTGGGATTTGTAGTTGATGCCTCTTCTAGTCTTAGTGATGAAGGAAAGCCTTCCTAGGGTGGCACTCAAAGTCCACTAAAGAAAGGTTGAGCTTCTCTCCTTGGAAGATCTTGTGCTAAACAACACAATATTGGCTCAGCTGAACAATTAAGGCAAATTCGATTTTCAAATAGACAAAAGACCCCTATTGCTCCCTCATTCCTTCCTTTTATAATTGTTGGCCATGCATTCCTTGTGGGTCCCTTCACCAATTCAATTTTCCTCAAGGAATTCAAATTTTTTCTTCCCCAAGTGTGTACCTTATGTGGGCCCCATATTCCACTATCAATTTAATCTTTCATTTTCTCTAATGTTGGTGGCCTCCATCTCTCCAAAAATTAAGTGGGGACTCCCTCCACCCACTTTTCCTAAGTTTACAAGCCAAAATATTTCCCAACACCCAATTGCAAAATAGAAATTCATCTTAGAAAAATTAATTTAATTGGGGACATTACAGTTGGTGGCACTATGTACATGTGGTATTGTGTACACGTCGTACACATTATGTTTTGCATGTGTGGTACTTTGTTATTGTGTTACGCGGATTATGTATCTGGTGTATCGTGATGTGTATTCGTTGTGTTGTACTCTGTGTACGTATATGTATTGTGTTGCGTGCCAAGTGTAGGTGTATGTATTGTGTTGCGTGCCAAGTGTAGGTGTATGTATTGTGTTGTGTTGTTCACCATGTGTAAGTGTATGTGTTGTGATGTATATTGTGTGTATGCATACGTGATTGAAAAGGAGAGAAGGCACTAGGTGCTTGCTGGGTGTGGCAACCAATCCGGTGTGTGTACAGAAAGGAAAATGGTCAAAGGTAGAAGCAAAGGACCAATTAAAGGATAAATATCAATATTTTATTTCAATTTTATTATGCATGTGATCTATGATTCTGATTTATGATGGTTACATGTGATATATGATTTCGGTTTATGATGATTGCATGTGATTCATGATTTTGATTTATGATAGTTGTATTTTGAGCTAACGAGATGTGATATGTTTATACATGATGGTTTGGTCAAGAGCTAGTTTGGCTTGTTGTGACAGGAATTGAACATAAGTGCAAGTGTACCTTATATATGGGCCACCAGCGAGGTATGATTTGGATTTATTTCAATTCGTTTTGAATCTAATGGTAATTATATGCTTGGTACAGGAAAGCATTGAAATTCCTAGACTCGGTGGTTGAAACTGACTGCAAGAATTAGGATCGTTAGTGAAAGGAATGGGAACAAACAATAGTATGCTAGTAAAGCACGTCGGGAGTAGGGCCATTATGGGACATTGGTACCCAATAGTGTGCATTGATTTCCATGAGCATGCTATGACCAGTATGATGGTTTTAAGGCTAGTATATGCCTTGGTTTTTGGACCTTCCAATGCGAGGAAAGCTTGCCAAGGGAGGGGTCTCCTGAGGGATTATGTAGTAGAGAAGGGGATGCTCGTGAAACTTGGAAGGTGTGTGACTACATGGAAGGGGGTGACCAGATTTCCTGAGGTACTATGTAGCAGAGAAGGTAAGGTCGGGGATTGATTTCTTTTGG
The DNA here is from genome assembly GCA_000404065.3 of Pinus taeda. NCBI lineage: Eukaryota > Viridiplantae > Streptophyta > Pinopsida > Pinales > Pinaceae > Pinus > Pinus taeda. Next base: position 202,218 of record APFE031566836.1, on the reverse strand, counting down.
CCATTAGCATTTCCAGATGGAATCATGCACATTGGGAGTGTGCCCTGGAACAATGAGCTAGTAACTGTTAACTGAGATGAAAACTAGCAGAGGATTGCAGCGTTGGACATTGGATCCAGTTTTGACTTTAGCAGTGGATTCTAGATTTCCTAGGAAGGAGGTGAATCCTGGTATTACTTTGAGGGTGGAGGTGTGAGCCTCTGGATTCCCTTATTTCTGATACATGCATCATATCCTTTATTTGTTGGTTGAGCAAATGCACATATGTGTATATTATTGTAAATATTGTAGCGAGATGTGTTTATAAAGCTCCATAGATAGTATGTTTATTTGTTGGTTGAAGCACATGTGCATAAGTATATGTGTTTTTTATTGTAAATACCATAATGAGATGTATTTTAAAGCTGCAATACAGGGTATGATTGTCATGTTTTCAACAAAGGTCATTGTAAATATGGAAATGAAGTTGGTTATAAAGCTCTATGGGCAGTATGGTTTGGTTTTCAGTGGCATTGCTAATTTATAGGTGTCATTGAACAGTGAGGACGATGTTCCCATAAGGGGGAGGGGTCTAGAACAACCCTGGGTTAAAAGTTCACTTAATAAAGTAATAAAGGAAAAATAAGACCAAGGTCACGGGACACATATTCCAAGATGAATGTTGCGAAAAACATCCTAGTGTGGTGTTCATTTGGTTTATTATGGCTAAGGGAAATTGGCAAATGAAATGGAAAATGATTTGGAAAGGAAAGGGGCATAACTGGCATTTGTTTATGAAAATAATGGAAAATAGGAGAAATAAGGTGAAAGGTCACAAGTTGCATGTGAGATGGAAATTGAAGGAAAATGAATAAAATAGAGGCCTCAATGATAAAAAGGCTTCTGAGGATCAATTCATGGCTTTTGCCAGTGTTAGCTTTTTTCAGTTCACCTATGGCTCTCTCTCTTCTATTCTATCATTCTCTCGTACTATCAGACACTTAGAGTATTCTTTGAGCACTTTGGCATATATTGGATTTGGAGAAAGAAGGAAAAGAAAAGTAGGAAAGTACAAGGGGACAACAGGATCGTAAACTACAGTTGGTTTGCTTGGCAGGTGTAAAGTTTCATGTATGGTTTCCTTGCTATTTTTGGCATGCATGGCATATGCATGTGGTTTCTTGGTTATGATCTACCATTGGCATGGAGGAATTCCTAGATTGACAATGGTTTTGCCTAGCCTTACCATTTCCTGGATAGATATGGTGTTGTGGGTTTATCTTTGTTTTTTGGTTGGTGCTCATGTTACTTATGGATGTGGGTTGAACTATTAGCTTTTAGAGCCTTGGTTTTACAAACAATTTGGAAGCCCTATAATAGCTTGGGTTGAGTTACTAGTCGTGGAAGCCTTGGTTGGAAAAACACCATAGATCCCTTGGTGCATTGAGTTACTAGTCCTAGAAGCCCTGGTTGGACAAATGCTCTTGAGTTCGACAACAACTATGGGTTGAGTTACTATTCTTGGAAGCCAAGTTGGAACAAACACTCTGGAGCCCTAGACAACTTGGGTAGAGACCGATTTGGTGATGGTTAGTGATGTCTGGCCATGAGAAGGAATCACTGGTTAAGGTTGAGGTGGTTTAGCCTTTAGAAGCCCTGGTTTGGTTTTGTTTTGTTTATTCCATGATATCCCACGTTCATGCTTGGAATATGGCACATGGGTGAATGGATGAAAGAAAGATTTGATTCAACCCAGTCTATGGTCAGGTGGTATATGGAAGTCCCTCACTTGGCTGGCATTTTCATATGTTAATAAGAAGTATTTTATATTGTGATCTATTAGCATATGTATTGATTATGTTGGTTATTAGCTAGTTATATGATGTATATTATTTATGGCTCTTGACATGTTTGTTGAAAATCTGATTGGTTAACGAATACATAACCTAATAAATGTTATTTCAAATAATATCAGAGGGAATTAGACCTTCTTAATGATTCTTACATAAGTAAGAGACCCCTATGTTGAGATGTGTATTTATGACCTGTAGATTTCATGTTCATCATGTGTTTGACGGAATGTCTGGCATGGTTAGGATTGTTATGTCAAGTCCTTGATCAATTTTTGTTTTAGAGGATTTTTCTTAGTGCCATTTATTTTCTTGGAAAGTCTCATCAAGTTCTACGCAGTGGTATGGACACTAGCCCTAAAAAAGTGGCCCAAGTCTCGCGGTAGTAGGCACAAAACTAGTTGAAAAAGACTGTAGTCTCTCCCTCACATGTTTATGGGAGAAAATGTAGGCCTACAGTCACATGGATGCATGCTTGTACATATGGCTAGGGGTTTTGTTTGTGAAAAACAAAGTTAGCTCGGGTATTAGGCAACTAGAGTGGTTGGTTAGCCCCTATGGGTATTGTAGCTCCCAAGGAAGGACAATTTGGTTTGGGTTTGTTGATTCCACTTCCTTAACTGACCTTGGGGAGTTGAGTCATATCATAGCAACACTTCGTCACATATTTACCCCGATGGACCGATTATATTGGGTAAGTGTGGGAGGAGGATGTACAATAACTGCCAAATTATAGTCCCATCTAGTACTTTTGCTATATATGTGAATTGAGGATTTATTTCAAATGATTCATTAGATTGTAGCTCATTAGTGATTCACTTATTTTCTCTTATTAGGATCTGATATTATGTTGTTTTGATGGATCTATACTTCAATGATGAGATTGTTTCCATGTAGTTGCATGCAATGTGTAATGCCTAATATAGGTACATAGTCATTTTTCAGATGAATACAATGGGGTTGCATGATTTTCTACTCTTCTTTTTTTAGTTCTCATGTATATTCATGATGTATACATTATTTTTATATCTATGCATGAGTTATTTCTTATGCTTTAATGTATGTGATTAATTACTACACTGTGGAATTTAAGCCTCCACTAGTCTTAAAGATTCTACACACTCACTAATTGACTACAATGAAACATGCCTTGGGTGAGACCTCCTTCCTTTGGATGTTTGAATATGCTTATGTACTATATTACTTTGAGCCTTTGTTGGACACATTCTATGGACCACAGTTCTATACCAAAAACATGATTCAATTGTTGATATCATAATAAATGAAGAATCACATAGATGTGGTGGAAATCAACAAAGGCTAATCTTGAAGATTGGTTCAAAGCACATTTACTTGTTTGCATGTTAATAAAGTGCATATTTGGATGAAGAGAATGTAATATTCAAGTTAAGTACTTATTCGAATGCTTACATGACATTTTATGGAATGAGTTCTAAGTGAATTTGTAGAAATGGAAATAGTTGGAAAGGCTCAAATAGTGGCCTTAACATTGGTTTATGTGGTTAGGAATTGAGTACACTACTCAAAATTTGTTGAAGGCTAAGTTAGATGACCATGACTAGATGTAAGCAGTGAATGTTTGGATGAATGACATTGTGGAGGGTCATGCCTTGGATTTGTATTTGACTAGTAGTATTTTTGACAAAAGCCTTATAATTCTTTAATGAAGATAGTCATGGTTGGTTGATTAATAAATTATGATGTTGATAATATTACTGATGGTGGAATTATGCACACTTTTGAGTTTTTCAATGATGGATTCAACATAACACTTAGGTGGGTGGTAATGGGGGGTTGTTGGAGTCATGGGAAGACTTGATGGTGGAGTTTAATATTCATGCCACTTAAGATTCATATTTGGTAGATGTAGAGAGCGTTGAAAGTGAACAATAAAGACAATACCAAAATTATGTAGAAGTCAATGACATTGGGTGTTGGGAAGAGATACAAAATTTTTGCACTAGTCAATGGTCTCTTATAATAAGATAGAGTCTTGAGATACATCTAGAGCGTACAATGATACACAATATGAAACATGCATAAAAAAGAGATTTAGTTGACCCTAGTCATTATGATCAAGAAAGTGTAATTATGAAAATGTTAAGAGAGTTAGTGTATTTATAGGGAAGTCTAGAAGAATTGAGGTGGTAGAGTAGTGATGAAGTTGGTTACATGCATACTTGAACTATAAACATAGAGATGTTGACTAATTTTGTTGAACCCCTAGTTGTTGTAGAAGTTGTAGAAGGATAGAGTCAAGAATAAGAGGCATTTTGAGTATATTCCCTATTTGTTCCCTAATATTGTGGATGTTTATCATTAAGAAGGAAAATTAAAATGACAATGGTGCCAGTTTATCCCACATCTTACCCACGCAAATTTTTTTCACAAGTCAAATTCCAATTATGGTCATCACACATAGTGGGAAGTGTTTATGTTGTTATTAGTCAAAGTGATGTCCATGAATTGCTTGAGTGCGACTTCCAAAAGTAGACAAAAGATGTATAGAATGTTATCCAATTCAATGTAGCCAAAAGATGTATAGAATGTTATCCAATTCAATGAGTGTGTTGGTAGGGACATCCCCCTTCATACAACAACCATACCCTCTAGAATTTTTGTTATTACCTAGTCATGAGATAGGAATGGTGGTTCCACTAAGTGTGTCTACCCAATGGCTTCCATTGTTTCATGAATAAGGGGAATAGGATGAGATGCAACATTGCTTCCTTTATCATATAATACAGAGTGTGTGAAGAAACACCAATGCTATATTCCTCTATGATCCAATATGGAGTCCATAAAGAACCACCAATGCTATCAATTTGTGAAATTTTACATCAATATGCACGAAAGAGCATTACAATGGTAGATGAAGTGTATGTAGAGCACTCCCACTAATCGTGTCTTGATGTTTGATCAATTCTGTCACATTTTTATGAAGAAATTTCAAAAGGTGAAGCCTAAGTAATAAAGTAGTTTGTTGAATTGAAGGAGATCAAGTAAAGGGAGGGGGAATCCATCTAGGAGTACAACCATCAATTATGAGATTTGATAAGTCGCTTGAGCTATACCATTCATGGTGCACAACATAAATAATGGTTCATTAGTAGGTCATTGCCACACTTGCCACAATATGGTTTACTATTTTGAATGTGACATGACTCTACTTTGAGAAAATGACTTGTTTACTTATTTTTTTTAATAATTTATTAGTAAGTCATTGTCACACTTGCCACACCATGGTTTATTATTTTTTATGTGACACAACTATGGTTAGAGAAAGTGACTTGCATACTTAGCTTTTGTAATAATTTGTTGTCACCACATTGACCAAAGTATTTGTGAAAATTACAATTCACAATTGTAATTGAATTGACGATGAAAAACACTAATAATTAGTCATTAATAAACATCATTGTCTAACTTACTAGACAGATAATAAAAATAAAATAAAGCGCCACAATAATAAAATGGCAAGTTTTGGTTAATTTTAATATTATCAAAACAATCAATTCAGAAAAATGATTAAATACACCGTACCGAAAATAGAGCGATGTGAATACCAATATCAAATGCCTGAATAACAAACTCTATGTGAACAACCGTGTGATAAATTTGTTGGGCTTGCCGTGTATTGTGAAGATACTGTAAAAGCTGATTTTGTTGGAGGCAGCAAACTCATGTGCCCAAAAATTAACATTTAATGGCGAGATCATTCGAATTGGCACACGCTAATTAATAGATATTTTGATTTTCTTTTTAAACGCCATCTTATATTCAAAAAACAGAGGAATGTTACAGAGCGTTAAGGATTACTTAGATAATTTTGAGTTAGAATTATCTTTTTATTATAATTTTGAATTAGAGTTATTTTATTATTATTTAAAAATATTTTTAATTAGTCAAAAAAAATTTAATGTTTAAATTTTTTTATAAAATATTTAAAATATATAATTACGCTATTTAAATTTACTACTATTAATTTTATTTATTTTAAATACTAAAATTTATACTTCCCTTGTATTAATGGATAAATACGGACTCCCAAAATTATTGATAGCCCACTGCTCCAACATCTCCTACATCTGACAAACGGAAGTAGCCAATGGATTTCTGGAATATTCCAGATTAGTCTAGTCCAAACGTTAGTTCTGACTTGTCCAAGACACATTCACACCGACGAAAATCTGTTCCACCCTTTTAATTCTAAATCCCCTGTGCGGAAATTTCTTAGACCACACCACAAAGGATTCCATCCACTCCACACGTGTTTCTGGCTCTATAAATCTGCTGGCAGTTACAACAAACAATCTTATCCCGCAGACATTCACTTGCTCAACTGTAGTAGCTACCACCATCTCTGTGATTCCTGACTTCAAATCCCCTCACTATCACACTACTTCCTCCCTTGGAACGATATAAAACTTTACCGGCACTTCCTCAGTGCGACTCCCCTATAAAATTTTGCAATGACTAAACCCTCGCAAAACCCGAGCTGCAGCATCACCCCCAAAAGCTGCTCCCTGAAGTCGCGGCAGTTCAAGGGAATCCGGATGAGAAAATGGGGGAAATGGGTGTCGGAAATTCGAATTCCCAATTCCAGTGGCAGAATTTGGTTGGGCTCCTACGACACCCCTGAAAAAGCTGCCCGTGCATATGACTTTGCTATGTACTGCCTCAGAGGATCCACGGCCAAGCTCAATTTTCCCCACTCACCGCCCAAAATTTCCTGCGCTTCGTTCCAATCGCCGCCGCAAATTCAAGCAGCGGCGGCGAGGTTCGCTGCAGAACAATTTCAGCTTCCTTCAGAAAACGGCGCGGCATCATCATCAACCAGTTTGGAAACGGAATGTGACATTGACGGTCAACAGTTTATTTCGGAGCCGAGTACGATATTTGGGGATTCCGTTCCACTTGAGCGTACGGACAGTGGCGGGTTGCCAAACGTAGAGGATATTCCTCCGTTGGATGTGGAAGACTGGGACTTGGGCATTTTCCAATCATTCTTCCCTGCTGCTGAAATTCTACCATGTGAATTCAATTAAATTATATTATTATTCGATAAATTTATGGATGGATGAGATTATAATTTTTTTCGGAATAAGTGAGATATTTTTTTTGGGAGGTTCTCTGTTCAGAATTGTGGTGAAATTTTGATTGTGTTATTGTATATTTGGATTTTAATTTTTTGAAAAATTCCAAAATTTTAAGACATTTTTATTGGACAGAATTCACCTATCAAATTTATAATTTCAACCCATTTCTATAAAATTATAGACAAATTAAATTAGAAAATAAACTAAACTTATAATTTCAATGAATCTCTATAAAATTCTAAACAAATTATATTAGAAAATAAAATGAAGAATTTAAAAAAAAAATCACACTTAAAACAAATCGATTAAAGTTGGGTTCACTTCGAATAAAAGAGTTGTTTTTAGTGCCATTTTTTGGACTTTCCTGTGCAGGTATCTGGTAGAAAAGAAGTTTGAGGTGAAATCTTGATTTGTGTTATTTAAAGTGGTTTTTTTAACTATATATATGGATTCAGCACCTTAAAAACCCTATGGCACTTTGATTGTGCAAGGGTTACCCATCAAGTTTGTGATTTCAGTAAATTTCCACCAGATTTTAGAAAAATTAAACCGAAAAACCCACCAAAAAAATTTCCAAAAAATACCACTAAAAACAAATCAATTAAAAACAAAGGATTAAATCGAAAATGTATCCTTAGATTTTGATTTATATAAAATTAATTGAGATATCGTTTTAACCCATTGTAATTCAAAAATGATAGTTGTCCGAAACCAAGCGAAGTATATTTTAAATTTTGCCATTTCACAGTGAAATTTCGAAAAGGAATTTAATAATGAAGTTTATACTTAAATTTTTATAATTTTACAAAATGAGAAAAAAGAAATTGAAATGGAAAACAAATATATACTTATATTTATGATAATTAAAAACATTTAATTATAACAAAAACAAAAGTTATATATTTAAAATATTAAAAATTATATATTTAAAAGTATTAAATATTTTTATTATAAATTAAAAAATAAACAAATTAAAATATATATTAAAAGTTATTTTATTATAATTAAATTTAAATCATAATTTTATATACATATTTATATTAAAATTTACAAGATAACATAAAAACATTATACATAAATTATATGTTAAATCTAAAAAAATCTTATAACCGGCAGCGAAAACATAAACATAACCAGAGTGAATATGACTCATTGTTGAGTTAGAGCCCAAAGCATGATCTAAAATTGCGTTCGTTCGTTTACCAACTGAATGATGACTTCAAGTGCAAATCATGATCTAAATTTGCTTTCTTTTACCTTCTATTTCTATTTAGAATATAACTTAATAGCTTTTATATATTATAAGCCCCATTCTACTTATGTTTTCCCTATTTCTAAACAATATTAAGTGCAATGTATTTGTTTACTTTAATTTTTCCTTGAGCGGAAGTGTGGTTTAGCTGTAAACTCTTAACGAGTTGTTTAAAATTCCTCGAAGGATATGTAACCAGACTTTTTATATCACAGATGAGTTTGGTTTGAGACCATGTTGTTGTTTAACAATATGTTGTTGGGAAATTACCATAAATTATGTTCTCATTTTTCATGAGATTTATTTGAAAGTTTTTAATGAACCTGCATAATAATGTTACGTCAAAATTATATTTTATTTAAAAAAACAAGCATTGATAACTTTTATCTTTTAACTTATTCACTCTCATTTAATGATTTAAACATAACCATTTACAAAGTAAAAAATCAACATTTTCATTTTATAGCTATGTTTGTTTTTTCTATAATTTGTTATTGCCTTATATTGATTGAAAATTGCCCATCATTATTTCATGGCCAAACAGTGAGAGAAGATACTCTTAAGAGGTAGAGACAAGTTATCCTACTAAACAAAAAGTAAAATAGTTGTCCATAGCATGGTTAGCATGGTTGGAATTTGGATTTCTCGTAATTTGTCATACATTTTTTTTTAAGTTTGGGGTCCTTATGGTTACCCTCAAGAAATGTTATGTTTAAAAATTTTCACTTCAAAAGTGATGTTCTCATAATAAATTAACCATTCACCAATAAAAGTTTAAATAAAAAATTAACCCTTCACCAATAAAAGTTTACTTAAAAATTAACCTTTAATAACATAATTATGTTAAAAAATTTCACATATATATCACAAGGAAAAAATAAATTAACATAACACACAAATGACTTATTAAATACTAAATCTTGGTTTGAAATTGCATAGAACACTCACAATAAAATCTTTGGAACCTGAAATCAAATGTCCTTGACCCTAACATTCCATTGCATTTGTATATATGACATATGACTAAGGATATCTAAGGGATATATAAGATGACTAACAAAGTAAAACTATTAAATGTTATCAATAAAAATTCAAAAGTAGATTAACTAGCATTTGCACCTTATGTTGCAAAGGAAACGCCATAAGGCATAGAGTGGGGAAGAATTTATGTTATGGTTTACATAATGTAATATATACTATTAGATCTAAAGATAAAATATACATTTTACCATAAATATTTGTGCATTGCTTTGGATCATAAGATACACTAATATTAATATGATTGAATGCATATTATCTAAACTTTAAAAAAAAAAAACTAAACTTATAATAAATTGACCATACACTAATGTAAATAAATTTGAATGCATAGTATATGCGCCTTTTAAAATTTAAAAAATTAAACTTATAATAAATCGACATTGTGGATCTCCTAACATCATGTCATAGGATTATGTTATGTTTTACTCCATTATTACATTCTCAAACAACATTGAAGCTTGAACATGTGTGAAGTACTAAAGGAAAATTAAAACAATATTTTGATTGGTGCTTATTTTTACCCTATTCCAATGTACCTCATATTCCTAACATGTTTTCCTCTATAAAATATCTTAACCTACCATGTTACATATGTTTGTGTTCTGCACCAATGTGTAGCTATGTTTATTACACTTCAAAATCCATTTTCTAAATAAAATAATTTAATGGGACCTTGATGCAACGCTTCTTGTATAAAGATACATCAATGCAATGGTCTAGTTAGAGCACACTAGAGAAATGGTATGTTTAGTGCACATTGCACAACAATCCCTTAAAAACTTATTATACTACACATTGTATCAATTGAATCAATGCAACTATTTTATTTAGTGCATTAATATTTTTTTTATCAAATGTTAGCCTAATGTAGTGTGCATGTTATTGTACACATAAGTGCCTCTTGTTTTTAAATTGTCATTTTACCAAAATTTAGGTTTAGTATTAACCCTAAAACTAGCATGTCTAGTAATACAATGTACATCTGCGTTGTACTTAATAACAAGCATCACGAAAATTATATGTTTTCCTTACCATGTTGCATCTTTTTCAATGTATGTATTTTACAAAAAGTGTGTGTGGGAGGATGTATAACTATCTAGAGAGAGGGGCTTTATGAAAATGTAATTGTCAAGACTTTAAAGGTTTATGTGCTCAAAAAACACTCTACTAAAAATTTTTCCATGTCTATTCACCTCCACTAAAAAGAAAGCCAGAACAAGTGTGTTTGTTAAAAGTTTTATTAATTGGTGTTTTATTTGTAGTGATTGGACCCTTCTTTGTTGGAGGGCATTCCCTTAGCTTCTATATCATGAGCTCAAGGTGTCATGAGAGCCATTAATCTTATTACCCTCTCATAGGTCTTATGGAGATGGTGCCTAAACTAGACTTGTGATTTCTATGGTGGAAAGTAGGTATATATGCTTTTGTCTCTTTATATTTGATGTAGTTTAATTGTTCTATATTTTGGTCTTTTTTGTCAATGATGATAAAATTCTTTAAAAAAAAAATATTTTCCATTATATATATTGTGTTTTAAACGCAGAAATGGATTGAATGCCCAAAAGAACCCTTGGAGCACTTAAATTGTGTGGAATATATAACTAAAATTTACAATCCAACAAATCCATTAACCACAACATTTACTCAAAAAAACCAAAACATTAGACAATTAAACTACACTTTTACATTTTAATATCATCCTAGATTTCACAAAACCCTTTATCCACATGTAAAGGTATAAAATTATATATTTTGTTAAAAAAAAATACTAACTAATATGTTGAGATTCCATCTAAAAATAGATATGTAAAAAAAATGTACTTGTTCTTTCCAAATTTGTTTGAAGCTTACTGCTTTGATATATGAATGCTAATATACCTTTTTCTTATGAGTTAAGAAGAATGATAATAAGTATTCGAGATATAGGGGACGACAGTTGGGGGAAACAGTATTCCCTAGTTCTTATAATGAGATCATTACTATTCAAAACCAAGGTGCATCATTCCTATGATCACATTCGTCGTTATAATATTCGATACGGTAATGATTAAGGGGAATGGGAAAGGTCCAACTGCTTGGATTGATTGAAAGCAGAATGCAACCAATGTCAATCAATTTCCCTATATTTCTACTTTCCCAATTATTTTAAATTTTTACTTATTCTTTTGCCTTCCCAATTATTGTGAATTTTTATTATTTTAATTATATAAATATATTTAGCATTTTTTATTTACTAAGTTATTTGAGTTTTGGGATAATTATAGGTTTAATAATATATTTGTTATTATAATTTTTTCAGATCGAAAAAGCATGATGGTATTTATATTAGAAATATAAACATAGCATTATGTACCAATACAACTGTTTCTCATATAGAAAAAACTATGCAAAGGAATGGAGAACTTGACACAAAAATACATCCCAGCCTAATTAAAAAGCATCAACAGATCATGCCAAAAGAAAAAACTAACAGCCATGATAGTTATGAGCCTAAAATAGCCTCACTGATCGTAGAGAAGGCAGTATTTATCCACTGAAAACAAAGAAGATCAAAACAATCTGCCCATATCAAAAAGAGATCCAGAATTTCAAATAGCAAGCTTGGAGGACCTGCGTTCACTGGAAGCAGCAACATTAGAGGATAACAACCATCACATCCGGATAGAAGCACCTGATCTTAATGGAAAACAAAACCAAAAGATGATGAAAGAAATAGAACCGAAGCAAAAGCAAGGTTAAAAGTCAGGAGGAAAGAAATCCTGAGTGGAGAAGATTTTTCCCTCATGGGAAACCTACATAAACCATAAGCCTCGAACCGCCTGAAGACCCCTTTTTGATAAATCATCTGCCTGCTGATTAAGGGTCCTTTTGATGTGATGAATGGAAGTTCCCTTGGACCTGTTCCATAAATATGTGATCCTATCAATCCATCCAATGAGCTGCGGCTTCATAATGATATTCTTACCAAGAACACCATCCACTATGACCTTTGAGTCGCCAAAAATGGATACATCCTGGATATTGAGAAAGAGGCAGAAGTGAAGAAGGCCAGCAAGGGCCATCGCTTCCACCTTGCTGTTGGATCCTCTCCCCCCGTTCCAGTAAATGAGAAAATGACAATTTTCGTTTACCGAGATGATGACCCCACAGCCACATTGACCTCCCTGTTCAGCCCCGTCAAAAAAGCCTTTGGCATAGGAGACAATTCCTGCAGGACCTCATTACCATTCTGTTTCGGCCACTTGGGAAGGCACTGCGGAATTGACTCATAGATGGAAGTAATAATGGAAATGATTTCCAGAAAAGGGGAAGCCTTGCTATTGAAAATAACCTTATTACGCCACTTCCAAATACACCATATTGATATGATGAAGATTGATCTCCATGATTTTTTTTGAAGACTGCTCCATAAGAAAGCTTCTAAAATAGAAGAGTGAGACATAGGCTGGATACCATAGCATTCCTCCAGAGCTCTCCAAAGAAGATGAGTCTTCTTGCAATCTAGAAAAAGGTGGAAGTTGCTTTCTTCATCAGACCAGCAGATGGGACAAACACCAGGACCCTACCATCTGCGTTTCCTTAAATTTTCCCAAGAGAGATTTCTATTGTGGAAGAATAACCAGGAGAAAAAGATCATTTTTGAGGGGTATCCCGATTTCCAGAAGATGGGCGGGAATGAAGGCCTAAGGAGAGAAGGCTTAAGGCCGATTAGGTCTCTATAAACATCTTTTACTTGCACAGCAGACATAGCTTTCGAGCTTTTCCACATGAGACCATCCTGATTCTCCGAGCGAAAGATTCCACAGTTTCTAAGGCGGATTCTGATTTGATCCCATTGAAAAGAAATGTTTGTCGGCATCCCCAGACTATCAGCTTCCTTCCAAAGAGGAATTGGACCTTGCCAACCTGTAATTAGACTATCCCAATAAAACAGACCTTTCCTGTGGAGAAAATTTAGTAATGAATCCTGAATCTCAATCGCCTCAGCACCACTCATAAAATGGTCTTTCCCAATGAGAATATTTTTACCTGATTGGAAGTGCCAAGATAAGTTTCCCAGGAAAAAATTACCAATCCTTCGAAGGCTTAACCAAACAGGAGACCCCTTAGAAGAGCTTAACTTTTTTTTCCTGAGCCAAAATGCCAAATCCTTCCTTCTTAAATATTTGTTCTGAACTATATTTCTCCATGGACCATTTTCAAAGATGCCTCTCCACAGAGTTTTACAACGCAAGGCCCTTCCGAAGGATTTCAAGTCTAAAAGCCCCCATCCGCCACAACTTTTCGGCATGGAAATATTGGATAAAGTTGAGAGATGAAATTTCTTTTTACCCGCTTGCCCTCCCCATATGAAATTTTTCGTAAGCTTGTTCATTGCCATAATTATGCTTGCTGGGAGGAAAAATAGTTGAGCCCAGCATACTACCATCTGTTTTAAAACCGATTGAGCAAGGATCCCTCTTCCTGCAAGTGAGAGGCACCTGTATTGCTAGGTAGAAATCTTCTTGTAATACCTATCTAATATCCACACCCAATCTGCCTTTTTATAACCATAGGCTTTTAACTGAAAGCCCAAATATTTTAATTCGAGACTGATAGATTGAGTTTTTATTCCAAACAGAGCCGATAACCATTCAACCTCATCCTGGCATGAATCATTATGGAAAAAGACAGACTTTTCATAATTTATTTGAAGACCTGTTGCCCTCTGAAATTTTTTTAAAATCTCATAGTAACACAACCATGTAAGTCTACATAGCAATCTGAACAATATAATGTCATCAACAAAAAGATTATGGGAAATCGAAATGCTCCTACATATTTTAAGCAGATAACATCTGAATTCCTCTACGGCCTTATTGATATGAAGGTTGAGAGTATTCATCGCCAGAATGAATAAAAGCGGGGATAAGTGACATCCTTGCTGGAGACCTCTTGATGCAGAGAAAAAAGGAGATGGAATCCCATTTATGATCACCGAAAAATTCACCATCTCAACACATGCCATTATCCAGTGTTTCATACCAGCTCTTAAGCCAATCTTTGCCAAGAAACACCTTAGATATCCCCAATCGAGGTAGTTGTATGCCTTTTGGAGGTCAATATTAAGAATGACTGCATCTCTTTTTTTTTCCTGAATAGAAAATAAACCTTCCTGTGTACTTGCCACCGCATCCTGTATGTTCCTTCCTTTTAGAGCTGCTCTGCTAATAAGTGTTTGGATAATGTTCCTTTTATTCTCTCTGCAATTACTTTTGCAGTAATTTTGTAAGAAATATTACACAGGGAGATCGGCCGGAAGTCCATGAAAGAATCCGCTTCATCTTTCTTCGGAATGAGTGCTATGTTGGTGGAAGCAACCTTTGGATTGAGACTGCCCGCCATTCTTGAACCCTCTATCATCCTTAACAAATCCGCTCTGAAGAGGTCGAAGAAATGAGTAAAAAACTCTATTGTCCAGCCATCCGGCCCTGGACATTTATCTTTTTTAAATGATTTCATAATTCCAAGCAACTCTTCTTCAGAGATTGGTTGAAAATTTTTATCATTTGTTTCCTCATCAAACATCTGAGGAAAAACTTCGATGCCCCATAGAATATCCTGAAACCTGCTCTCTTCAGATCTTTGGTACCGTTTAGCAAAAAAGTTTACTGCCTCATTTGATATTTCCTGTTGAGAGTAAATGAACTGACCACTTCCATCTCTTATTTTCCAAATGGGATTTTTTTTCATGCCCTACATTTGCAAAGTTGCGAAAGAACTTTGTATTCTTATCCCCTTCTTTTAGCCATATCGCTCTACTTTTCAAACGCCAAAAAGATTCCTCTTGTTCTAAAATTTTTATTTTCTTCTTTTGCAACTCCTTTATAAGACACCTCATCTCAAGAGATAGTTGATGAGTAGCCATCGCCTCCGATGCCATGTACAAAGCCCTTTGGATGTTTCTAAGCTCTTTTCTGTTGGATAGCCTTTTCTCATATTGCCATTTTTTCACCACCTTACGCATATAAACCATTTTGTCCCTAAATGTCATCAAGAGTGAGGAAGGATTATTATGTGCCAACTCGTTCCAAGTTTTTTTGATGAGGTCATTAAAGCCTAGATCCTCCAAAAAGGAGCTATTAAACTTGAATGAGTATCCTTTCCTAAAACTTTTTTCCTTCCAGCCTAAAATGATTGGCCTATGTTCTGAAATGAAGATGTTTTCAATTGATGAGAATGCCATACCCATATAATAAATCACACTATCATGAATAAGAAACCTGTCCAGCCTTTTAGCAACATATGCTTTCTCAATTCTGCCATTTTCCCATGTCGGGATCATTCGAGGAGGGAGAATGTCAACATAATTTATCTTCAATAATTCATTCTTAATCCTTTCGGCAAGAGGATCCTTCTTTATGTTACTGCCCCAAATCTCATCCATATTTAAAGTGAGGCTTAAGTCCCCTGCAATCAATAACTTTTCCACATCAAGCATTTCAGAGTCCAAAATATTCTCCCAGAATAGCATTCTATTCTTGTAGGGGGCATATATATTGAGGATGTTAATAGGAAAATTGTGACCTCTCATTTTAGCCGAAATCAGAATTCCTACCAAGCATCTATATGTTTTTGCCATGATCCAAGACAGATCCCATAAGACTATTAAACCCCCTGCGAGACCGGTCGTCTCGATGGAAGAGATGTGCCATGAAGGAAACATCTTTATGAAGTAAGAGATTGCAACAGAGGAGGCATGCATTGTTTCCTGTATTAGAATAATTTTGGGTCTAACTGAATAAAAGAAGTTTTTTAAGGCCAAAAACTTGGGTCCTGCCCCCAAGCCCCTGATATTCATGGAGATGATGAAATTCATATTGGAGATTTTCCAGCCTTGCATGCTCTAAGAGGCCTGTCTTCAGACATGTCTATGATTGGGACTTCTATAAGAGATAAATTTCGGACCCCTTTGCCTGCTCCCTCACCTCTCCCCCTGAAGTTCCTGCTTCCCCCTTTTGTTTTCCTCCTCACTGTAATATTTCTAGCCGACATTGGACTAATTTGAGGGGACGATTGAGTTGGGGGTTTATGAATTGTAAGTGCCCTGAGCTGTAGAGATTTTTTATTTAACAGGAAATCCAAATCGCAGCCTACCGAATTTGTGGGCGATGATATAGATGAGTTTGCAGGGGTAGGAGTAATCATAATCTCTTTTCCTCTTTCTATTGAACAATTTATTTTATTTGGAGATGGAGTAGAAGACTAGATAGATTGGATTTCAGTTTGAACAATGCACCCCATGATTATCTATTATACATTTTTATAAGAAATTTTATTTATTTTTTAAATATTTAAATTATATATAAATTACACAAATAAATTTATCAATTATATTAATTTTTACCTTTTTAATAATTAATATATATATATATATATATATAATATATATATATATATATATATATATAATATAATATATATATATACTCAACAAAATCAAAACAACTAAAATATATAAATGTTTAATTATAACCTTTAATAAGTCAGGATACATCTTTCTTATACAGAGTCCACAAATTAAATTTATAATTTTACCTAATCTCTAATAATAATATAAAAATTAAAGTTAAAATATAACATTCGATAGATAAGATATGCCTTCCTTACGGCATAATCAAACCCAACCATCCTTTGACAGATTAGAGTCTTCTCATAAACATTTCTTCCCCATCACTCTAATTTTCCCACCCCACATGGTAGGCTTCGAGCCTTATATATCCATGAACTACGATGTCCAAAAATGGATTCTATTAAAAGCGTAGGCCCCACTCATAAATCAAATACTACCTACTCGTCAGGAACACCTCACATGCATTCATTAAGATGGATAATTATTTTAAAACGCTGCTCTTTCAACCTGAAGGAATGTTGAATGAGTTGATTTTAGGGATTTTTTTTTCGGAATTGATATACAGAAATGAGCTCAAAATGCTAGGTGAACATTCTCAATTATTTTTAAACCGTTCAAAATTTGCAAATTACAAAATTTAAATTTATAATTTTAAAAAATTCAACCAAATTTTAATAAAATCAATTAAAAAAAAAAGTGTAAAAAAAGTGTAAAATTATATTTTTGTGTTTTTTTCCAAGAAAAAAAATACAATTTTATTTTCATTAGAAAATGAGAAAAGATTTCATCTTAAAAAAAATTCTAAAGTCTGATTATTCTAGACATGACCAACACTAAGGAAAATGTGTCATAATTTTGAAGACTATACATCCAATTTCGATATACCCCTCCCTCTCGAACTCACTATTTTGAAAAACAAAGTAGCAGATCATGCCCAACATCACAATGCATCCATCTCTTGACAAGTGATCGGCTAAATGATTTTGTTCCTTGAAAATGTGTGAAACAAATGATCTATTAAAATATTTGATTAGTGACCTGGCCATGTCCATCTAGTTTGCTAGTCTAAAAATCTCTAAATCATATCTATGGTTTGTCCATTCAACGATCACTTTGGAGTCACCATAGACAACTATCTTTGACATGTCCAGCCAATGGGCATAGAATAGGATACCCCACAGAGCAAGGAGCTTCGCTCTCATGTTGGATCCTTTGTCATTAAGCCAACCGAAGGAATAGTAATCTCTAGGCCACTGAACCAACTGAAGGAATAGTGATCTCCAAGCCTCGTAATTATTAACATCCCGCTTCCACATAGCTCGAAAGATGAGGTCCATTGAAGAAACCAATAGGATAATTAGACCAAATATCCTTTTGACATAATCTTCTCTTTGATATTTTATCCTTAATATGGCCTCTCTCCTTAAAGAAAGGCACAACCTTAATACAAGTGCCCCTCACATATCGCACAAAATGATCAAAGATCACTACATGTGTCACTCTCCAAATACCCCAAATAACATAGAATGTCAGGGCTTTGAATGCCTTATACTCTTGAAACCTTATGTAAGGAAGACCTCAATAGAGGAATTGTCCCATGATGTGCTAAGATTAAGCATATGGAAAACCCCCATCCATACCACATCAGCAAATGGGTATCTGAGAAAAAGATAAGTCATATCTTTTGAGTCCTTTCGACACAACATGCATTTGCCAGGTCCCTCAAAGCCTCCTGATGCAGGGGCATGTAGCTGACGGGTCATCATGATAGAAGGTTGTTTGGTCTCTGAGAGGACTAAGAAGGAAATTGCTAAGTGAACAATGTAGTTGTTTTTTTTATGTTATTTTTAATTAGTAAAGAACAATATTTAGGAAGGTAGAGGATTAATTAGTCAAATTGTTGCAAGTAATTATTTTTATTTCCATGTCAACTTTTACAAGTTGTATTGTAGGACAATAAACAATTTTTAAACTAAAAAATGTAACCAACAGAATGTAACCAACAGCAGTTAGGAGAAAATAGTTTCCACACAATTATTGAAAAGAGATAGAATGCAATTGTAAGAGGTTCAACTTTTTGAGAAGGGGAAATATAAAATATCTTTGAGCACACAACCTATTTTCTAATATCCTGTAACTGTCTATATATCTATCATCCTGTTAAATTGCCTGATACAGGGAAAACACATTGTCTATTTTTCTTTTTATTCCACAAGCATGTACACATATATGGATTCTATTTGTATGGATTAAAGCAGGTCAATAAATCAAAGTAATATTGCAAACATAACTTCGGAGTACGTTGCAGAAATGAGGGCATATAATTCCAAAATTTGTGAATCAAAAGAGCATAGAGGAATCCTGGATGTTTTATTCATTTCGAGCATCAAAGGCATAGACAAGACGCATGAATTTTCGAACAATAAAGACAGACAAATCACACAGGTACTTTTGAAGAAGAAAACCCTCTTTGTTTTATTTACATATAGTCACAAAACCTCTGGTCAAATATACATATAGTCCATGCGAATAACGTTGTACAAATATCAATGAGTTTGTCATAGTAGACGGGTTTAGAAACCCTAACCAAAAAACAAACTACAACAACTATCCACAACCGAGATATCGCAAGCCAAATAAACCTTGACTACATATAGCCGGTCTATAAAAAAAAAAAAAAAAAAGAGGTCTCCATAGTAGACTGTTGAACCCTAACTAACGGCGAACATAAAACAAGTGACAATAAATATAAGGAGGGACCCTACTCGGGTCTAGCCAGCACGCCAAGAAATCGAGACCGAAACCCTCCAGAATGAAACCACCTGCAACAACAAACACCAACAGAAATTTGTGAGCATTTTGTGGTAGAGAAAGAAGAGACTGAAAGAAAATAATGAGACAAGGGTTCGAACTTACCTTACAGAGACAGGGCACCTACATTACAGTCAGCAAGGGTCACTCTGCTCATGAAGGAGCAAGTGCATCAGTTAAAAAGCGTGAAGAGGAGAAAGAACTGATAGCAGGGAACAAAGACTTACCTTGACATTGCGGAAGAAACCGAAGCCAAAGACCCTGAGATCGCAACTTGTCCACGAAATAGAGAAATGTAACCAGAGAACTCAACAAGCAATTGCACAGAAGAAGTCAAGACAAGAGCAGTCGCATAGCCCAGCTAAATAACTAATATCAACCTTGTACATAGAAAAGTTCCAAATCCTAACAGGCAAGCTATTGTTCATAACTCAGCAAAGAGATTAAGCGCCAGACAGAGAAACAAACGAAGGAAAAACCAGTGTCAAATAAGAGTCCCTTACCAGACAGAGAATCCAAACAAGTTTCCAAGTCAAGAGCCAAGCTAGAATACGAGAGGCAGCATAATATTTTACAGAGAAAACTGCACAGAAGAACCATATTGCAGAACCCTCAACGTCAACAGCTCGACAAGCAAAATGACCGGGAGATAGGGTTTGAGGACCTCTTACCAAAGCGGGAGTGAAGTTTTCGAGGAGTGGACACTTGTCCAATAACCATTAGCACGGGTACAAATCATAAGTGCCGGAACCCAAATCAATATTAAATCATTGTAATCAACTGCCGAATGAACGAATATCACATTTATTCAAACTATCCATCATTTAAATTCATTCATTATCCTTTTATTAACATTGGTAAGTGTGACAAGGGGGTTGGACCCATCAAGTGGTATCAGAGCAAGAAATTGAAAGTGCCAGGATATGGAAGTTGGAAGATGAGGATGTGGGAGAGGTGTGCACAGAGTAGCAGATGAAGGACTGAGGGAAGAAATAAGGATCCTTACTGCTCGTTTGGAGGCAGTGGAAGCAGGAAGAAGAAGGGATCCAAAAATAGGAGATGATAGCGAGGAAGAAGCCACCATTATAACATATGGATCAGATGAGGAAGGACCAAATATGAGGTTGTTGAGGTCGGTTATGTTGGCCAACAGCAAGCCCAAACCGGAGATTCCTAATTATGATGGCATCCTGTCCACAGAAGTTCTGTTGGATTGGGTGAGCGAGTTGGACAAGTATTTTGAAAGTGAAGAGGTCAGCGAGGACCGGAGAGTCAAGTTCGCTGCAACAAAGTTGAAGGAACATGCAGCCCTATGGTGGGACAATGTCCAAGCCGAGAGAAGAAGGATGAACAAGTTATCGATAAAGAAGTGGTCGAGGATGGTGGCCAAACTGAAAGACAGATTTTTGCCTAAGGATTAGCAGGTTGCACTGTATCGACAAGTGTAGAATTTAAGACAAAAAGGGATGAAAGTGAGGGAGTATACAGAAGAATTCTACCTGGTGAACTTGAGAGCTAGTTATACCGATGACACCCCAGAGAAGACAGCAAGATACATAAATGGTTTAACACTGGAAATACTGGATGAAATCAACATTCTTTCCCCGAGAAATATAGATGAAGCCTATCAGAGTGCTGTGAAGGCTGAGGAAAATATTACTAGAAAACAAAATGCTAGGAGAGGACAGGGAACGGGCAGAGGACGAGGACAATCCTATGGCAGAGGACAAATTGCCAGTAATAGCGAAGACGACAACAGCTCCAAGGCTTCAGGAACAGTAGAAAAATGAGATAGCACTACAGGTGGCAGGCCATATCAGCGAGGAAGAGGGAATGGCGGAGGTAGAGGAGCAAATTATCAGTGCTACAAGTGCCACAAGTGGGGGCACAGATCGTTTGAATGCCCTGAAGCAGAACAAGCTGGCCAGAGAGGAAAATTTGTTGTACAGCTTGAGGAATCTAAGGCACCGCCCCAAGAAGTAGAAAATATGCCAGAAATGGGGGAGGCCTTAGTTCTGAACAAAGTGTTGCTGAAACCAACCAAAGAAACAGCTGAACAGACCCAATGGAATGGATTATTCCAGATAGTTTGTAAATCACACGGAAAGTGTTGCAAATTGATCATCGACAGCCAGAGTACAAATAATTTGGTTGTCACCGAGATGGTAGAGAATTTGGGTTTGAAGCGGCTTAAGCACCCCACCCCTTACAAGGTGTCGTGGCTGCAGAAAGGCCACTAGCTGTTGGTTGATGAATAGTGTGAGGTTGAATTTCACATTTGTAGGTACAAAGACAAAGTTATCTGTGATATTATGCCAATGGACGTGTGTCACATACTGCTAGGAAGACCATGGCAGTATGATCAGAAGGTAGTACACGATGGGAAAATGAATTGCTACAAGTTTGTTAAAGATGGAATCAAGCATACGCTTGTACCCATCAAGGAAGAGGAGACAACAGAAGCAAGCAAGACGAAAGCATTGCTAATAGGTGGAAAACAGTTTGTGAAACAGATTGAGGAAAGTGAATTGAACTATGTTGTTGTGAGGAGGGAAGAGACAGTGCTGTTGCACATAGAAATATCTGATTTGCCTGCAGAAATTTAGGAGATGTTGTAGGAATTCAGTGACATTGTAGTTGATGATTTACCGGAAAAGTTGCCTCCCAAAAGAAGCATCATTCATCATATCGACTTTATACCCGGAGCAAGCCTACCAAATAAGGTAGCATATCGGACGAGCCCCAAAGATAATGAGGAGATGAGGAAACAGGTGCAGAAATTGCTAGATAAAGCGCTGATAAGGGAAAGCTTGAGCCCTTGTGCAATACCAATAGTTCTCACTCCCAAGAAAGGAGGAGAATGGCAGATGTGCACAGATTCATGGGCCATCAACAAAATCACCATTAGGTATAGGTTGACCTACCACGGATGGATGATACGATGGCTTGCCTAAGTGGGGCAACATGCTTCACGAAGATTGATCTAAAGAGTGGCTATCATCAGATCCGAATTAGGGAAGGAGATGAGTGGAAGTCAGCCTTCAAGACTAATGAAGGGTTGTATGAGTGGCTGGTCATGTCGTTCAGTTTGAGTAACGCCCCTGGTACTTTTATAAGATTGATGAACGAAATTTTGAAAGAGTTCATCGGCAAGTTTGTGATAGTGTACCTTGATGACATATTAATTTTCAGTAGGACTAAAGAGGAGCACCTTCAACATGTTCGAAGAGTGCTGGAGAAATTGCAGTAGAATAAATTGTTGAGAAATTTGAAAAAATGTACTTTCCTACAAAGAGAACTAGTTTATCTGGGCTTTGTAATTGCAGAAAATGAGTTGAAGATGGACCCAAAAAAGATTGCAGTAATCATTAACTGGCCATCTCGAAAAAGCTTGTTTGAGGTACATAGCTTTCATGGGCTGGCGAGTTTTTATCACAAATTTATAAGAAATTTTAGTAAAATATGTGCGTCTATGTTGGACACTATTAAAAAGGCTAGTCAGCCTTTTTGTTGGACCAAGGTAGCAGAGGAAAGCTTTCAGCTCCTAAAGAAGAAAATTACAAAAAGGCCAATTTTAAGGTTACCATATTTTAATAAGCTTTTCCAGGTTCGTTGTGATGTAAGCGGTACAACTATTGGCACTGTACTCAACCAAGAAGACAAACCTGTTGCATTCTCCAGTGAGAAGTTGAATGATAGCCGATAGAAGTATTCCTTCTATGAAAAGGAATTTTATGCTATCGTCTAAGCTCTGAAGCATTGGAGACATTACCTGTTGGGGAGTGAATTTGTGTTATTTTTTGATAATTCAACACTACAATATGTGATGCAACAACATAAATTGAACCACAAGCATGCCAAATGGGTTGAGTACTTGCAGAGTTTCACCTTTGTGTTGAAACACATCAATGGGCAGGCCAATAAGGTGGCAGATGCATTGAGCAGAAGAGCCTTGCTCTTAGAGGAAAGTACGATACAAGTGTTTGGTTTCGAGCATTTGAAAGACTTGTATCAGACCGACATGGATTTCAAAGAATCCTATGAAGCCTATCAAAATCCCACGCTGAGGAACAATATTCCATGGTTGGACTACAACTTGTAGGAGGAGCTATTGTTTAGAGGGTGACAATTATGTATTCATGATTGTTTGATGAGAGAAAATATTATACGGGAGAAGCATAGTGGAGGTCTAGTAGGACATTTCAGCATAGAAAAAACTTTGGATCAGCTCGGACACTTCTATTATTGGCCAAGAATGCGAAGGGATGTGCAACGATATGTGAGTAGATATAAATTCTACCAATTGGCGAAAGGACATAGTCAAAACACCAGACTTTACACACCACTGCCTATTCCATGTAGACCATGGGACTTAGTCAGCATTGACTTCATCTTAGGACAACCTAGAACGCAACAAGGTTACGACTCGGTGATGGTGGTGGTAGACAAGTCTTCAAAAATGGCGCATTTCATCCCTTATCGAAAAACTAGTGATGCCACTCATGTAGCTCACCTGCTTTTCATGGATATTGTTAGATTACATGGACTACCCAGATCTATTATTTCTGACAGGGACGTAAAATTCATGGGACACTTTTGGCACACCCTGTGGAAGAAGTTGGACACATAATTGAACTTCAACTCTACATACCATCCGCAAACTGATGGGCAAACGGAAGTGGTGAACAGGAGTTTGGGGAACTTGTTATGGAGCTTGATTGGGGAAAATTCATGGTTATGGGATCGTGCGCTCGCTCAGGCAGAATTTGCTTATAACGATTCACCGAACCGCAGCACCAGACACAATCCATTTTACATCATGTACTACGACATTCATCCTTGCAGAATACATGAGTTGCGGGATCTGGGAAAGTTGGAGAAACGAAGTACTGATGGGGAATATTTTGCCGAAGCGATGAATGAACTACACAAATAGGTGCTATCAAAGTTGTAGGACAACATTCAGAAATACTAACAACAGGCAGACCTAAAGCAACGGGAAGTACAATTCAATGTAGGTGATGAAGTCCTTTCACACTTACGCAAAGAACGGTTTCCTATGGGTGCATATAACAAGCTGAAATTCAAGAAGATTGGTCCCTGTAAGATTTTGCATAAATTCTCAGCCAACGCTTATGAGATACAACTGCCACTAGATATAGGCATATCACCTATTTTCAACATGGCAGACCTGTTCCCATATACTACCAACCCGGAAGATGACAGTGTGGTATGGCTAGAATGGGACACCAAGTTGAAGATAGTTCTTGGATGAGGCACACGCCTTCGACTCGACCCCATGAGATTGAGAAGATTCTCGACACACAGGTGGCCAAGAGGACTCATAGGAAGGAGTATCTACGATACCTTGTCAAGTAGAAGAACCATCGAATCGAGGACAGTTCATGGCTCGACGCGACGCAAATACAGAAGGCGGGTTATTCGTTGGAGGAGCTCATGGAACAGAGCCATGAATTTTTCTTACCCCAGGAGCATGATGCAGGAGCATCTAGCTGATGGGTCATCATGACAAAAGGCTATTTGGTCTCTGAGAGGACTGAGAAGGAAATTGCTAAGTGAACATTGTAGTTATTTTTTTGCGTTATTTTAATTTAGTAAACAACAATATTTAGGAAGGTAGAGGATTAATTAGTCAAATTGTTGCAAGTAATTATTTTTATTTTCATGTCAACTTTTATAAGTTGTAACACAGGACAATAAATAGTTTTAAAACTAAAAAATGTAACCAATAGAATGTAACCAACAGCAGTTAGGAGAAAACAGTTTCCAGACAATTATTGAAAAGAGATAGAATGCAATTGTAAGAGGTTTGACTTTTTGAGAAGGGGAAATATAAAATATCTCTGAGCACACAAACTATTTTCTAATATCCTATAACTGCCTATCTATCTATCATCCTGTTAAATTCCCTGATACAGGGAAAGCACATTCTCTGTTTTTCTTTTTTCCACAAGCATGTACACATATATGGATTATATTTGTATGGATTAAAGCAGGTCAATAAATCAAAGCAAGCTTGCAAACATAACTACAGAGTACGTTGCAGAAACGAGGGCATACAGTTCCAGAATTTGTCAATCAAAAGAGCGCAGAGGAATCCTGGACGTTTTATTCATTTTGAGCATCAAAGGTAGAGACAAGACGGATGCATTTTCGAACGGTTGAGATAGACAAATCACACAGGTACTTCTGAAGAAAAAAAACCCTCTTTGTTTTATTTACATATAGTCACAAAACCTTTGTTCAAATATACATATAGTCCATGCAAATAACTTTGTACAAATATCAATGAATTTGTCATAGTAGATAGGTTTAGAAACCCTGACCGAAAAAAACTACAGCAACTATCCACACCCAAGATATCGCAAGCCAAATAAACTTTGACTACATATAGCCGGACTGTAAAAAAAAAGAGGTCTCCATAGTAGACTTCTGAACCCTAACTAACGGTGAACATAAAACAAGTGATATGAAATATAAGGAGCGACCCTACCCAGGTCTAGCCAGCATGCCGAGAAACCGAGACCGAAACCCTCCAGAATGAAACCACGTGCAACAACAAACACCAACAGAAATTTGTGAGCATTCTGTGGCAGAGAAAGAAGAGACTGAAAGAAAATAATGAGATAAGGGTTCGAACTTACCTTACAAAGATAGGGCACCTACATTGCAGCCACCAAGGGTCACTCTGCTCACGAAGGAGCAAGTGCGTCAGTTAAAAAGCGTGAAGAGGAGAAAGAAATGATAGCAGGGAATGAAGAATTACCTTGACATTGCGGAAGAAACTGAAACCGAAGACCCTGAGACCGCAACTTGTCCACGAAGCAAAGAAATGTAACCAGAGAACTCAATGACCAGTTGCATAGAAGAAGACAAGACAAGAGCAGTCGCATAGCCCAGCTAAATAACTAATATCAACCTTGTACACAGAAAAGTTCCAAATCCTAATAGGAAAGCTATTGTCCATAACTCGACAAAGAGATTAAGCACCAGACAGAGAAACAAACAAAGGAAAAACCAATGTCAAATAAGAGTCCCTTACCAGACGGAGAAGCCAAACAAGTTTCCAGGTCAAGAGCCGAGCCAGAATACCAGAGGCCGCATAATATTTTACAGAGAAAACTGCATAGAAGAACCATATTGCAGAACCCTCAACCTCAACAGCTCGAGGAGAAAAATGACCGGGAGATAAGGTTTGAGGACCTCTTACCAAAGCGGGAGTGAAGTTTTTGAGGAGTGGACACTTGTCCAATAACCATTAGCGCGGGTACAAATCATAAGTGCCAGAACCCAAATCAATATTAAATCATTGTAATCAATCGTCGAATGAACAAATATCACATTTATTCAAACTGCCCATCATTTAAATTCATTCATTATCCTTTTATTAATGTTGGTAAGTGTGACAAGGGGGTTGGACCCATCACCTCTTTTGAGGAGGTTTTTCCATGTAAGAATCTTGTTGTGGACCACCAACCATAAAAAACACTTTAGCTTCTCTGGAATGTCTGAAATCCATGTCTTTTGGAAGGTCCAATTGGTTCTTGGATCGAGAAATTGACCCTATGTGATGTATGAGTACACAACACTAACGGACACCTGGAATTTAACCATTGAACTGATCCAAGATAGTTGGTTCTCCTTCAAAAATAAATCAATCTCTACTAGACTCAATTAGTCAATTAGAGCAAGGCATATATATGAAGCTTTAAAATCATATCTATTCCTTTCTCTAATTGACTAAGCTATCCAAACCCAAATTCATATTCATATTACACTTCTGAACTTAAAAATTGTTGGTAATTCACACAACCTTATCTAATTATTGGTTGCACATGCATGCAACGTTCTTAACGACATCATGAGTAACAACCTCGACCTCCCTCTACTCAAATCTCTAACACAACTCATCATGCAAGCAAAATTTATCCATCGAGTGTAACTTGTATATTGTAGGGGAAGGAAGGCTTATCCCCTCTCATGTGCCCCCTAGATAATCAAGTCTGAATTTTGTGGTAAATCCAAAACCAAGTTGCAACTTACATGTTATCGATCCTAGCTTCAAATTTCAGAATTTTATAATGGATACATCATAGTATGTACACAGACTCCACAACTACAAAGTCCATTATCTTGGTCATTGGTAGCTTTGTGAAAGTCCTTAACCATGACCCACTTCACACATCAAGTGAATTACCTTCAACACAACCAAACTGCAAGGTTATTAATGATGTTTTATAACCGTGTTTTTTTTTGTGAAGTTAAAATTTGTATTGTCTCCTAATGAATGGTTACAATTTAGTATTGATATGATTCACCATTGGAAAATCCCCATCAAATACATAAATTCAAACTTTTTCAAAAGAGTTTTAGTCCAAAATCTAACCATGTCAATTATATCTAGAAGTCTAAAAATAGGCACTAGCTTACAGGACCTGTAATAAATTGATACATACAAAAATGATGCATAAGGACTAACAAAATAACACAAAAAACCATCAACAGAAGTGATTGAGTCAGTAGGTTCTACTTGGATGGGTTCTTTATTGTTGCTAGAAGAACAACCTAGTTCTGGAGGGAGGCCTGTGTGTCTTTAAGTGTGTCCAATCCTTTGGTAAATGCTTGTTAGTTTCCTTTGCATGTGATCCAAGATAGTTGCATGTTTTTTGTAGTTGCATTTCTTTCAAGGGGACCCTCCCAAGGAGGAATTCAAGGTGCTACTATGATAACAATGGATAGGAAAAAAACCTGTAGGTGCTATGAAATGATTTTGTAGTGCTAAAAAAGAATTGTTTTCAAATTTTAGGGAGGGTGAAGCGACCCACCCTTTGCAAACTTGATTCTTCGCAGTCTAACTCGTCTCCCAACTCAAAAATTGTTCTCCTAAGACCTCTCCTCATCAAGGATTCTCCCTCACTCAACTTAATGACCCAAGTTCCAATCCAAGGAATGAGTCACTGCCTGTAAATAGAGGCGTTGCAAAATAATTTGAAGGTTACAATAAATGGAACATGCACAGATAACCACAACTCAAAGTCAAATTTTGATAGGCATATAACAATTCCGTAATGGTCACAATAAATTTTGAAACTTAATTAAATGCACACACAGTTCTATTAGAAGCCAGAGAAGAGAAAAACACAAATTTATGAATATGCACAGATGCAAAACTTTCTTATCATTTACTTTAATTATACATACTCGAAGGCAGGAGAAGAGTTGCGCTTCCTCTCATTCGATGTCCCTTTTATTCACAACTTTAACAAATGGTCCGCTTCATCTTCTCTCCTAAATGAGGGAAGTAAAAAATACAACCATGTGAGTTAATTATTACAATGAGAAATAACTCCCAAATTTCTAGACTCTTCGACTTATGCAAGAATACTCCAATCTTACACCTATATTAAATATTCAAAACTCTAATAAAAACAACAAAATTATTTGCTAGCATAAACATGTGGCTAGTCCACCACATTGTTAACCTCTTCTCCATTTCTTCATCTTGAGCTCAATCTAATGCAATTGCATTGGACTCCCCAAGAAGAAACAATTCATGAGCTCTTTCTCACATTAGAGAAATTTTGATGTCTAAAATGGGCCTCAAAACAAAAATGTATAACCAAAACAAACTTTATAAGAAGCAATAGGATTCAAGAAGATGATGTCAATCATGGGGGGATGATTCACCATTTTTGTACATTAAAAAAAAAAAAAAAAAAAAAAAACTACTACTTTTTCAACTCATATTTTCAACTTATCTCCCTACGGTTTACTCAAATTCCGAGTGGGAGCACTCATTCAATGCATAATTTAATTAGTTATTGAAGGAGTATCCATGTTGCATACTTTCGATGAACCTTGCTATACGAAAAATTATAAATACATGAAAAAGTGTGATTACAATCACGTTTTTTCATGTATATCTCATTTTTCATGTAGTAGGGTCTATAAAAAATAGACAGCATGGATACTCCTTGGATGGGGAATCAAATTCCACATCCAACAAGTGCTTCCACTCAAAATTTGAGTAAAACTGTAGGGATATAAGTTGAAAATACGAGTTGAAAAAAATAGTTTTTTCTTTTTTCCCTTTAAAATTCGATGATGTAATCTAATCTTATTTTATTATTTTATAATATTCCTTAGAAGGCCCATTTTAGACCTCAAAATTTCTCTATTGTAAGGTTCTCTATAGAGTAACCTACCTTTTGTAGAGCTGCAACACTCATCCATGTAGAATCCTCCATTAGACAATCCTTCCACTTCACCAAAAAATCCAAATGCTCTTTTCCCCTGGGGTTCTTTGCAACTCTGGTGTCTATAATTCTTTCAGCCTTCAGACCCTCAACTGTCATAGGCATATTCTTCACCCAAATTTGTTCACCAACTTCTCCACTGACCTCATTTGTTGTAGATGCACCTTCATCACCAACTTGATAGGGATACAAATCAGCCACATTGAACATGGGCTAGATACCTATGCCCATAGGTAACTCCAATTCATAAGAATTTGTGGAAAACTTCTTGAGTATCCTACAAAGTCCTATTTTATTCATCTTGAGTTTTATTATTCCCTTGTTGGGAATCTCTACTTTCTCAGGTGGGCTAAGACCATGTCCCCTACCTTAAAGTTTACCTCTCTTCTTCTTAAATCTTCTTTTTGTCTGTACTTGTAGTTGTTGTATTGTATATTTTGTTTTATCTCCTCATGTAAGTCACTCATTGTTGCTGCAAAATCCTCCCCATCAACACTTCTCTGCTCAAGGTTGCTCAAATCTCTTAGTTCACAAAATCCTCTAGGATGCATTCCATACAAAATCTGAAACAAACTCTTCCCTGTGCTCCTATTTGGTGAATCATTATACACAAAATCAACTTGTGCTAACACATGATCCCACTGCTTGGGGTGTTCACACACAAGGCTTCACATTATGTTTCCAATACTCCTATTCATAACTTTAGTTTTCCCATTAGATTATGGAAGATAGGGGTAGTTCAAGTTCAATTTTGTTCTAAGCTTCTTCCACAAGGTCCTCCAAAAATGCCATGTGAACTTGGTGTCCATGTTAGATATTATACTCTTTGGCAAGCCATGTAATTGGACAATATCCTTGAAAAACAAATGATCCAAATATATAGCATCATTAGTCTTGTAACACGGGATAAAATGAACCATCTTTGTAAATATGTCCACAACTACATGTATGGAGTCCTTAACTCGTTGTGTCCTCGGTAAACCCAAAACAAAGTCCATACTCACTCATTCCTATGATCTGTTGGGAATGAGAAAAGGAATATATAATCCAACATTTTGACTCTTCCCTTTCACATGACAAGACACTCTACATTTGCTCACATATTTCTTCACATCTGCCCTCATCTTTGGACAAAAATAGAAATGTTCTAGTTTCCCAAGTGTCTTTTCCCAACCAAAATGCCCAATCAATCCTCCATTGTATTTTTCTTGCATCATATTCTCTCTCATTGAGTGACGAGGAATACATAATTGGTTTTTATTGAATAACAAACCATCCTGCAACATAAACTCGCTCCATGGGATGTTACCTCTGCTCACGAGGTTCTTACATGCTTCAAAGGCCTCTCAAAAATCAACATCATCCTCATACAAGTCCTTCAAATAATCAAAGCCCAAAATATGTACATGGCACTCCTGCATGATCAAACTCCTCCTGGTCAAAGCCTCAACTACCCTGTTTTCTTGTCCACTCATATGTTTCATAAAAAAAAGGTGAAAATTTGTAGGAATTCCACCCACTTTGCATGCTTATGGTTAAACTTATGTTGTTCCATCATATGTTGTAATGTAGAATTGTCAGATAATAGAACAAGCTCCTTAGGCATCAAATAGTGTCTCCAATGCTTCAAAGCTTGAACCAACACATAAAAGTCCTTTTCATAAGAGGAGTATTTTTGTTTTGAATCATTCAACTTCTTGCTGAAATATGCAATTGGTTTACCTTCTTGACTCAATACTGCTCCAATGGTTGTTCCACTGGCATCACACCTGATTTGGAAAAGCTGATTGAAATCAGGTATTTTCAACACTAGTTTCTTGGTGATCTTGTTCTTCAAGACTTGGAAACTTTTCTCTGCTACTATTATCCAACAAAATGGATGTTTATCTTCTTGATCGTTTCAACCATGGGTGCACAAATACCACTGAAGTTCTTGATGATCTTCCAATAGAAGCTAGCTAAGCCATGAAAGCTCTTAAATTCGAAAATGTTCTTGAGTGAATGCCAACTTACAATTGCCTCTATTTTCTCCGGATCCATTTTTAGTCCATCCTTTGAAATGATAAATCCTAAACATACTAGCTCAAACCTCGTGAAAGCACATTTCTTTAGGTTAATCAACAATTTATCTTGCAACAACCTTTCTAGATCATATCTTACATACCTAAGGTGTTCTTATTTTGTTTGGTTGCAAATCAAAATATCATTCAAACAAATAATTACAAAGTTACTGACAAACTCCTTCAAGACCTTGTTCATCAACCACATGAAAGTAGTTGTTGCATTTTTCAGTCCAAATGGCATGATCAGACATCCATATAGCCTGCTATTGGTCTTGAAAGTTGTCTTCCCCTTGTTCCCTTCTTCGATCTGGATATGATGGTAACCACTCTTTAAATCAAGATTTCCAAGGTAGGTTTCCCCACTCAAACATTCCATCATTTCAACCATCCGTGGCAGTGGGAATCTGTATCTAATTTTGATTCTGTTGATTTCTCTTGAATCTGTGAACATTCTCCATTCTCCATCCTTCTTTGGACTAAGTACTGCAGGGACAACACGTGGAATCAAGCTCTCCCTTATCAATCCCTTATCCAATACTCCTTGAACATGTTTCCTTATTTCCTTATTCTCCTTGGGTCTCATTCGGTAAGCAACTTTATTCAGAAGGCTTTCTCTTGGTATAAAGTCTATGTGATGGATGATACTTCTCTTAGGTGGCAATTAACTTAGAAAACCATCTACCACGATATCACTAAATTCATGCAACATAACTTGAATCTCAATAGGTAAATATTCAATTTTAGTGTGTATATGTATTACCTTTGTTTTGAAAACCAACGAATAACTATCCTCTTCTTTCTCCATTTCTTGCAGAAATTATTCCTAACAACAGTGCTTTTGAGATACTTTCCCAGGTTGTACTCTCCTCCTTTAATGGTACAAGTCTATGCTTGATACCATCCTTTTCAAACTTGTAAGTGTTCTTCTCTCTATTATGCATCACTTTCCTATCAAATTTCCAAGGTCGGCCCAAAATGATGTGGCAGACATCCATTGGCATGATGTCACATACTATCTTATCCATATGCATGCCTATCTGGAACTCCACTTCGTTCTACTCACTCACCAACAATTGGTGACCTTTCTGCAACCATGACACTTTATATGGTGTTGGGTGCCTCAACCTTTTCAATCCAAGTTTTTCCAACGTTTCTATGGAAACTAGATTGTCAATGCTTCCACTGTTAATCACTACTTTTCAACACTTTCCTCTAGCCTTGCAAATAGTCCTAAACAAGGCTCTTCTTTCCGAGGGTTCAACAATCTACTTGGATGGTTTTAACAAGAATTTTTTCATCATTAGATATTCTCCCCATATCTGGTGCATTGTTTTCCACAAGTGCCTGTGGTTCTGCTACTTCTAGATAAGCTACATATGCATATCTCTGTCCTAATTTCTTATTCTCAGGACACTCAAAAGATCTGTGAACCAGCTTACCACATTTGTAGTACTATTAGATAGTCTCTTTTCCTCTTCCTCTATCTCTACCTCTTCGGTAAGGTCTTCCTCCTCTGAATTCACCTTCTTTCTCTTGTTGTCCTTGTTGTCCTTGGTTACTTGCATCTTTATTTTGAGTTGAAGCTTCCCCCCTTCCAGTTGTCTGTCCTCTTCCTCTAGCTAAATCACAACCTCTTCCTGAATTCTTCTTCCTTGTTACGTTCTCTTCTGCCTTCAAGGAAAACTGATATGCTTCTTCCGTCATCTTGGGAGAAAGCATGTTGATTTCATCTTGAATCTCCATCTTTGAACCATGGATGTACCTTGTTGTTTTCTTTGGAGTGTCTTCTACATAACCTGCCCTTAAATTCACTTTGTAAAACCCCTCAGTATACTCTCTTACTATCAATAGCCTTTGCTTAAGGTTATGAACCTACATATAGAGGGATAAATGATAGTATTTTGACAAAAAAACTCCCTTCATATTCACTACCATCTTATCCCAAATCTTTATCAATGGTTTCCCCTGTTTTTTCCTTTCTACCTGCACATTGTCACACCACAATGAAACGTGACCTATCAACTTGGTTACAACAAATTTTACTCTCTTGTCTTCTTCAATCTCCTCATGCTCAAAATAATTATTTGATTCATTGATCCAATCCATCAAATTCTCGATTATCGGGTTTCTATCGATGGTAGGCAATTCAAGTTTTGATCTTGAACTTGAGCTTAACACCGACCTCAATAATTTATCTTTCGGAGCTTCATGCACATGTGCTACTATTTATGCTCCAGCTTCCTTCTCTGATATGCTGCCATCTTCAACCTCAAGGTCTTGCTACCTACTTGCCTCCATGACCTATAAATTAGCTTGCAACCTCTGTGTCTCTTCCCACAGTTCTGCATTAGCTACAGGTCTCCCTCCTTAACCATATTCTCTTCTTGCTTGCATATCCATCTACCTATGTTGTATACAGCAACCGAATGTCATACGTGGCTCTGATACGACAAATTGATAAGAATGGAAAGGCCAAAAAGGAGCCTTAGATGCAAAAATGCACCCCATAAATTCATTTTGTGGAGTGCTTAATAGAAAACATGTAGGCGCTATGAAATGATTTTGTAGCGTTCTTTTAAAAACATGTAGGCACTATGAAATGATTTCTTAGCACTAAAAAATGTCTCTGTTTTCGAATTTTAGGGAAGGTGAAGTGACTCATCCTCTACAAACTCGATTATCCATGATCTAACTTGTCTCCCAGCTCAAGAAATGTTCTCCTCCAACCTCTCCTCGTCAAGGATTCTCCCTCACTCAAGTTAATGGCTTGACTTCCATTCGAAAGAATGTGTCACTGCCTGCAAAAAATAGAGGCGTTGCAAAATAATTTGAAAGTTACTATAAATGAAAAAGAATATATAAACACATCTCAAAGTCAAATTTTGATAAAAATATAACAATTCCTGAATGGTCACAACAAATTCTAAAACTTAATTAAATGCACAAACAGTTCAATTAGAAACCAGAGAAGAGAAAAGCATAGATTTATGAATATAAACAGATGCAAAAATTTCTTATCGCTCACTTGAAGCATACATACTCAGAGGTAGAAGAAGAGTTGTGACTCCTCTCATTCAATGTCCCTTTTATTCACAACTTCAATAAATGGTTTTTTTCCTCTTTCTCTCAAATTAGGGAAGTCGAAAAGACAACAATGTGAGTTAATTATTACAATCTAGACTCTTCGACTTATGCAAGAATACTTCAATATCACACCTACATTAGATATTCAGAACTCTAAAAAAAAAAACAACACAATTATTTGCTAGCATTAACATGTGTCCAATCCACCACATTGTTAAGCTATGCTCCATTTCTCCATCTCAATCTTGACCTAATGCACTTGCATCATAGTAGATCTCCACAATGTACATATATTGGTTGTATCCTCCATTGGTGTGACTAGCATCAGGTTAGATTTCCGCAACCTCCACTAGAACCTCAGATTCAGTGAGGGTGTGCCACTCATCTTCCAATTCTCATTCCACCTAAGTTAGATCATCTTGAAAGGGCTACAGGGATAGTTCCTGAAACCTAATTGTCAAACTTTCTACTCTCATTTGGGCCCTAGTTCGTCCACACTTCTAGTAATAAGCCACACAATGACAATCTCGTGCATGTTGATGCAACATATCTTGTGAATCAAACTGAGAATGAGAGGCCATAGAAAAAATGAAAGCAATTGGCACAGTGTCAAACCTCCTAAAGAAAATTGAGGGAGGGAGAAAAGGGTTTTATGGCTTGGACAAGGGGCTAAGGCTCCTACCCTTGAAAGCATTATCATATAATGAGAAGGAATTGTCTAACCCACACCCAAGGGAAAGCCCCACTATAGAAAAATACAAACCACACTAAAAAAACCATAGTGAAAGTTAAACGAAAATGCCCATAAGAGTAGACAATAAACATATTAATAGTAGCTCGAATGTGTTCCAAAATTGGCACAATGAGTGGAGTGAGAGAGGGATGAGCCTTCAGGCTCTATTATTTCTTTCTTTGACTTGGTCGCGAAGAAGGAGGTGTCGTTAACAAACAAGGAAGTCACTAGGAAACTATCGAGGTCACTAGGAAACTATAGAGGTTGGCTAGTAATGCCAACCTATATGTCAAAACCACTACCATAGATTACGTAATCTCATAATAACACCATAATCCTAAAATATTTCAACCTAATAAATTGAAAAAATAATAGAGGAGGAATGTTTCCCTAATATTCATCTTGAGAGATGAGAATTTTCTAGATATTATCCACTAAAAAAGGCATAATAAAGACCTACAATAAAGTTCTGAAGTTGTAACAGCATCGGGTTAAAAATCCATGTAATAAAGTAAAAATAAGACCAAGGTTATGGGACACTGATTCCAAGCTGAATGTTTGGAAAAACATCCTAGTGGGTGTTCATTTTTATTATGGCTTAGTAAATTGGCAAAGGAAATGATAAAGGTTTTGGAAAGGAAACTGACATTTGACATTTTATTTATGAAAATAATGGAAATTAGGAAAAAATGAAGGTGAAGGGTCACAAGTTTCATGTGATGAGGAAAATGAAAGAAAAATAATGGAAATTGAAGAAAATATAGGCTTCATTAATAAAAAGGCTTTTGAGGATCAATTCACAACCTTTTGTCAGTGCAATTTTGGAGCTCTCTCTCTATTCTCTCTATTCTCTCTATTCTCTCACAGTCTCACACACACAGAGTATTCTTGGAGCACTCTAACATTGGAGGAACGAAGGCAAAGGAAGGAAAACTAATCAAAGGGGAAGTAAAAATCAAGCAAGGAAGAGTTGGATCAATTAGCTACAACGAGATTACTTGCAAATATTGAGTTGCATGTATGATTTCCTTGCTAGTTTTGGCATGCATGGTACAGGAATGTGTGTATTTGGTTCTCTTGTTGTCATTGGCATGGGTTTTTCTAGGTGTGATAGTAGTTTTCAACCTTTCCTTTCCATTTCTAGATAACCATGATGTAATGGCTTTTCTTTTACTTGGTTGAGATGGATTGTTGGATGGTTTCGAAATTGAGTGGAGTGGTCTCAGGAAAAATCGCGAGGCCTAGGATTCCCTTGACCGATAATTGCAAGATACACGGTAAAGCTTGGTTGTGTGTTAGGTCCCTATACTACTAGTGTAGCCCCTTACTGTTATTAGTGCAACTGCCTTATTATATTGTTGTGCCCATGTAGTCCCCAGATTGTTATTAGTGTTCCTCATAGAATCCCACTATTGTTATTGGTGTGCCCTTATATTATTATTGTTATGTCAGCTCTGATTATATTATGACCCCTTAGACTCCTATATATAGAAAGGAGGTCTTGTCATTTGTATCATCCAAGAATTGTTCATTTGTGTAATGTAAAGGAGGTTTCCCCCTCGAAGAGGCTTATTTCTAAGTCATTGATCTATCTTTTCAATCTTTTTGTGAGCTAGTTTCATAACATTTGGTATCAGGGCTTTGGATTCTAGGGTTTTGCTGCTCCAAACAGGTCATCGTGGAATTTTCGTTATAACATTTTTTATGCGATGTTTAAGAAGATAAAAAAAAACCCATTCGAATCGAGATCTGGCTGCACCTTAGGTCTGAATTTCAGATCTTGTATCGCTATATTTACAAAGATACGATCTGAGGAAGTTATGGTTTTTGCAAGCTCTAGAATTCCATCTCAAACAGGTCATCGTCACCTTTTTGCTATAATTTGTTTTCTATGAAGTTTTAGATTCTAAAATATAAGCCCATTTGCACCGCAATCTTGGTGAAGCTCAGGCCCGAATTTCAGATTTGTTTTCTCTATATTTTTGAAGATATAGTCCATGAAATTTTGGGTTTCTGCAGGTTCTAGAATTACATCCCAAACAGGTGACTTTTGGAAAATCGTCATAAATTTCTCTCTGAGCATCAAATTGAAATTTCGTAAGAAGTTTAAAAAAAGAGGAAAGATGGTAGTTTTTTGTGTATTGGTTTCAGGTCCTAAGCTATAAACAGTGACATGTGGCACTTTGTACAAGTTTGCTCTATTGAACTAGTGTATAATCAGGACATCATGGGAGATTTGACATAACTCTTCCTTGGAGAACTGGTTTCATAACATTGTGATACCCTTGTTGGGCCTAGGAATCCCTTGACTAGTAATGGCGGGATGCATGGTAAAGCCTAGAGGGTGGAGATGGAAAAATTCCTCGTTGGGCCTAGGAATCCCGTGATCTGTAATGGAGGGATACACGATAAAGCCTATAGGGTGGAGATAGACAAATTCCTATTGGTTTAGGTGGATATATCCAGAGGAATCCATGCTTGTTTAGGGCCTAGTGATCCCTTGACCAGTATATGGCAGGATTGCGGTAAAGCATAGGAATCCCTTGGTTGGATACACGGTAAAGATTGAGGAAGCCTTGATTGGTTTTTTTGTGAGTCCCATTTTCATGCTTGGAATATGGTATGCAGGTGATTGACTGAAAGAAAGAATTGGTTCAACCCAATCTATGGTGGGGTGGAACATGGAAGTCCTTGACTTGGCTGGATTTTGCATATGTTAAAAGGAGCTCTTTCCTCTTGTGCTTTATGTGTAAATATACTTGTTAGTATGTGGTTTTAATGGTTGTTTTATCAATTTTATTCTGTTGGTTAAATGTTAGTTATAAGCATGGTTTATGTTAGACTTGAGTTATGGCTCTCATCTTGTTTTGTTTCATAAATCAAATGTTAATGAATGTATGACCTAATAGATGATATTGCAGCTATTATGAGAAGGCACTAGACCTTCTTGGTAATTTTGAGATAAGTATCACACCCTTATGTTCATATATGCATTTATAGCTTGTAAATTACATGTTCATGACGTGTTTGATGGAATTCATTTCATGTCTGTTAAGGGTTAGGTCAAGTCCTTATTCAAGTGGTTGCATTTGTAGCCTTATTTCATTGATATTTTTCATATCTGAAAGTTTCATGAAGTTATGTGCATAGGCCTAAGTCCTATCCCTAAAAAGGTGGATTAGAATTCGGGGTCACTAGCACAAAACTACCTGAAAAAGGTTACATTTGCATGGATGCCTTACTATGGGAGCGACTAGAGGGTCTCAATTGCATGGAAGGCTTTTCATAATATTTATTTGAGAGTTTTCAATAAACATGCCTAATAATTGTATGTTAAATTATATTTTATTTAAAAAATAAGAAAATCATCGACAACTTTTTCCTTTTAACTTATTCACTTTCATTTAGTGATTTAAACATAACCATTTACAAAGCAGAAAACCAACATTTTCATTTTATAGCCATGTTTGTTTTATCTATAATTTGTTATTACCTTATATTGATTGAAAATTTCCCATCCTTATTTCATGGCCAAACAGTGAGAGAAGATACTCCTTGGAGGTAGAGGCAAGATACTGTACCAAAAGAAAAGTAAAACAGTGGTCCCTTGTTATGAAACCAACTCAGAAAAAGATAGAAAAGATATATCAATGCCTTAGAAATAAGCCTCTTCAAGGGGGAAACCTCCTTCACATTACACAAATGAACAATTCTTGGATGTACAAATTACAAGACCTCCTTGCTATATATAGGAGTCTAGTGGGTCATAATATAATCAGAGCCGACATAACAATAATAATGTAAGGGCACAATAATAACAATAGTGGGCTTCTATGGGGCACAATAATAAC
Source organism: Pinus taeda (assembly GCA_000404065.3). NCBI lineage: Eukaryota > Viridiplantae > Streptophyta > Pinopsida > Pinales > Pinaceae > Pinus > Pinus taeda. Next base: position 162,764 of record APFE031566836.1, on the reverse strand, counting down.
AATATGGGGACTACATGGGCACAACAATATAATAATGTGGTTGTACTAATAAAAATAAGGGGTTACACTAGTAGTATAGGGACCTAACATGCCCCTCTCCTTCAAAAAGTGTTGTCCTCAATGCTTGAGTAGTTCTTGATGCTTTTGTATAAAATTCTTGTCCTCCAATGTGGCATCTTCAATGGGTAAGTTCTTCCACTTGATGAGATACTCTAAAACTGACCCATTTCGTAGATGTTGGGTTCTTGTTTTTGTGACTGCTCTAGGTTCCAATATGATTTTTCCTTCCTCGTCAAGTTCTGGAAATATTGTTTGAACTGGGATCTTCTGCAACCTTTGAATGAGTGGCCATACTTCTTCGTCCTTCTTCCATTCATCCCTTGCTTCGTTTATCCAATTTGGTTGGATAATAGAAATAGCACAAAACAATGCTTCTACATCCTCATCCTTTCTTGAGAGTGCATCTGCAACAACATTTTTCTTCCCTTTTTTGTAGCTGATTTCAAAGTTATAACCCAACATATTTGCGACCCATTTTTTTTGTTCTTCTAAAGATAATCTTTGTTCTAAAAAGAATTTAAGCCTATCATGATCCATTTTTACCTTGAAGTTTCTTGCCATTAGGTAAGGTAACCATTTCTTAAGTGCATGTAGTATTGCCAACATTTCCTTCTCATAAATAGCTTGCTTGAGATGTAGTCGTAAAAATACACAATCACCTACATTAAAACTTCTTTCACTGCGATGTTGATCTGCCTATTATTTCGTTCGATTATGTACCATAGTGGTGCTATCCTTTAAAAGTTGGATAACTTATTCTTGATGCTCGATGTGATCTTTCACTGCTTGAATATTCTTCTTCTTGATATGTCTTTCTATCTTGAGAGTTTGAGGAGTGGTAATTTCTTCCAATGCATTACAAGATATGGTCACATTGATTTCTTGATGCTCTATGTGATCTTTCACTTCGTGAACATTTTTCTTCTTGATATGTCCTTCTATCTTGATAGTTTGAGGAGTGGTAATTCCGGCCAATGCATTACAAGATATGGTCGGATTGATTTCTTGATGCTCAATGTGATCTTTCACTTCCTGAACATTTTTCTTCTTGATATGTCCTTCTATCTTGATAGTTTGAGGAGTTGTAATTCCGGCCAATGCATTACAAGATATGGTCGGATTCATTTCTTCTTTCTCGATGTTCCTTCTATCTTGAGAGTTTGAGGAGTGTTAATTCTTGCCAATGCTTTACAAGATATGGTTGGATTCATTTCTTCTTTCTCTAAGGTTGGATCCTGGTGTATATCCTCTTATTTTGATGTTTCTTGATCCTTTTCTTCCTCCTCTTCACAATCAATGTAAATTAATTTCTTCTCAACACACTTATGAGCTTTAATGTATTTGTTATCACAATTGTAACAAAGTCCTTTTGCTCCTTTTTCTTCCAATTGTTGTGGTTTCAACCCTGTAGGTTGTGGAAGGCTAGGAGAAACAACACTTCCATCTTTATAGTTGTGAGGGGTATAATTACTTGTTGCCATAATTTTTCTTTCCACTTTTGTTTCCAACCTAAATGTCTTCTCCAATGAATCGGGTCCCCAAAGACAAACCTCATGTTGAATGTTATCCTTTAAAGTCCCTATGGAGACATCAATCCTTTGCTTCTATGGAATATCATTTTCCCTTATGTTCAATTTTTGAAAGTCCTCAAGGTGCTCTACCATTGAAAACTTTTGTTTGAGATTTATCAATTGGCTAAAGAAGGTGTTTCTCTTTGTATCCTCATAATGTGTTATCATTTCCTCCGTGAAAATTGACCACGTAACAAGTGGTTTACGAGAAAAAAGCCCTTTATGCCATAAAAATTGATCTGGTTCTAAATATGAAGATGAAATATATACCTTTTGTAATAATTGCACCTCATGTAGATCAAAATATTGCTCCATTTGTAGTATCTAATTTACTGGATCCTTGCCATCAAACTTTCTCATATCGCCTTTTCTTGATTTTAGGAGCTCGATCTTGAAAAGATTGTAACTCTGTAATTTCAGATCTTCCAGTTCTAAAATTGCGACCTGCAGTATCCCTTTGTGTCCTCTTTCCAATTCCACCAGTCTAATCAAAATTTGATTCTCCAAGAAAGCGTTATGCACAATCTCCCAATATGACCTGATTATATACCTTTTCAAAAGAGTGAACTTGTATGAAGTGCCACGTGCCACTGTTTTGACCTTTGGATATGAAAAATATATACATAAAACTACAGTCTATCCTCTTTCTGCAACTTCTTACGAAATTTATATCTAATTCTTAGAGAGACAGTTATGACGATTTTCCCCAGGTCACTTGTTTGGGATGTAATTCGGGAGCCTGCAGAAACCCTAAATGTCTTGGACCATATCTCCAAAAATATAGTGAAAAAAGATCTAAAATTCGGGCCCGAGCTTCCCCATGAGTTTGGCTCAAACTATTTTTAATTTTATAGTATGAACCTTCATAGAAAACAAATTATAGCGAAAATTCCACGATGACCCGTTTGAGATGAAATTCTAGAGCTTACCAAAACCCTAACTTCCTCAGATCATATCTCTGAAAATTTAGTGAGACAAGATCTGAAATTTAGACCCTAGGTTCAAACCAATTTATTCTCAAATGGGTTTTTTTTTAGCTTCTGAAACTTCATAGCAATAAAGTTATGGTGAAACTTCCACGATGACCTGTTTGGAGTAGCGAAACCCTAGAATCCAAAGCTCTGATACCAAATGTTATTAAACCAGCTCACAAAAAGATAGAAAAGATAGTTCAACACCTTATAAATAATCCTCTTCGAGGGGAAACCTCCTTTACATTACACAAATGAAAAATTCTTGGATGTACAAATGAAAAGACCTCTCTATATATAGGATTCTAATGGGTCATAATATAATCAAAGCCGACATAACAATAATAATGTAAGGGCACAATAATAACAATAGTTGGCTTCTATGGGGCATAATAATAACAATGTGGAGACTACATGGGCACAAAAATATAATAAGGGGGTCGTACTAATAACAATAAGGGGTTACACTAGTAGCATAGGGACCTAACATCCCTAGAATCATGGGCAATGCTGTGGACAATCAACACTTTTTAAAAAGACTATCCCTAGACAAGAATGTGAATAAGTATTGTAGATATAAGAGATGAGAGTTGGGGTCAGGGTCAATGCTATTTCTATCAAAGTACAAGTACCATAAGTCATGAATTTGGTTAAAAAATAAAACTGGATAATGGGATGATGAATCAACCCATCTACTTGGGAGAATTCTAAAAAATGCAAATCAAAACTTATATGAATGTCTAATGAGGTGAACCGTGAGATGAAAAAAGACTTATTAATTCATTTACTATGTTATAGATTAACTCTTTCAAACTTCATTTCATTAGGGTTAATATAAGGATAGAAAATATTATGTCATTACTAAAGCTGGTTCTTGTAACGAGATCATTTCTATTCAGAATCAGGGTGCATCATTCCTACGATCACTTTTGTTGTTATATTATTCGATACGGTAATTGATTGAGGGGAATGCGGAAGGCCCAACTGCTTGGATTGATTGAAAGGAGAATGCAACTAATATCAATCAATCTCCCTATATTTCTATTTTCCCAATTATTGTGAATTTTCACTTATTCTTTTGGAATTTCCCTATATTTCTATCTTCCCAATTATTGTGAATTTTTACTTATTCTTTTGGGAAGGAAAAATGGTAAAGGAACCGAACTGTTCTACGGAGCATAGAAAATGGTGAAAAAATGTTTAGGAGCTTGTTTTTTAATTTGATTAAGTGCTCGTCAATTTTTTTATATTTTGTTTTTTTTTAATTGGAATTTAATGATATATTGTTGTATTTTTTGTTATTTTAAATGTATAAATGCATTTAGCATTTTTTTTATTTGGTAGGTTGTTTGAGTCTTGAGATGATTGTAGACTTAACAATACACCTCATAACCATTTATTCTAAGTTATATAGGTAATTTTAGTTTTTTTTAAATATTTATAATATTTAACCCCGATTGGGGTGAGGAAAAAGGAATTGTATGGAGCCATGATGGTGAGCAGTGCGTGGAAGCACAAGCCACTCCCTAGGGCATTCATTTTAAGGACTGTAGCGATGGTATGCAGGAGAGGCCGTAATCTAAGACAGGGTACTGAGAGAATAATGGTGGAGGTAGGGGAGAAGAACAGTGGTGTGAAGGCGGTGGAGAGCAGGATAGGTGGCGTTAAGGTAACAGGATTAGGTGAGGATAATACAACAGACAATCTCAGGATTAGAAAGGTGGCAAAGGGTGAAGCGATCTGGCGAAGAAACCTAGGTGACCGTCTCAGAAGCGGGCAGGAGGTCATGGCAGAGGGAGGAAGGAAGGAAGTAGAACGCGCCGGTGAGGAGGGCAGACAGATAGGCCAGGGGAAGGACAATCAAGAAGATTGGAATGTGAGAAAGATTGCCAAGCAGAGGGATGAGGAGGGTGTAAGCAAGAAAGAGAACAAAAATCATCGGTCACCCAAGGAGGAAGAGGTTAGGAACAAGCGGATGGAGCAGGAGCAAATGGAAAAAGGAAGAAATTGTGGGGAAGGAGAAATGGAAACCGGTATGGACGATAGTGGGAGGAAGGGAACTTGCGAGATGGGCCAAGGAAGTCGTGGTAACACCAGAGCAAGACCATCTAGACGTGGTAAGGGTAGAAGGTGCAGGGGTCGGGGGCAAACGAGGCAAGCTAATAGCAATGAAACTGAGAGGACGCCACCTAACAGACAGAAAAGAGGGCGTAGAACCATGGAGCAGAATGCTGAGGATGCAGAACGAGCGTACAGGGAAGGGACCAATGTGGAGATAAGATAGATTATTGAGGAGCTGGAAAATAGTGTTTTGCAGGAGCCCTCAAACCCAGAAATGGAAGAATGGAACATACTGCTTCCGGACCCAGGGAATACAAGGGGGCGTTTAACGCTGTATAAATAGGCACTGCACATCTATTGGGTTTTGAAGCACCTATTGGCAAAATCCATGGAACAAGTCACCGAAGAGATGATGGAGATTGGCCAAGAAATCCCGAATTTGAAAAAGGAAATGAAAAATCTCCAAGATACGCTCCTGATGCAGAACAGCAGACTAGAGGAAATCCAAAAGATGCTGAGAAAGGTAAGCAATGCGCAGCGAGTGGAGGAGATCAAAGCGGAAATCATGGTAGACAGATATGTTTTGTTTTGTTTTCAAATGAATTTTTGCTAGGCCTCTGAGATTTAGTTTTGTGGATAGGATTTTGAAATTGTAATAACTGATAGGATTATAGAACCAGTTTGATGTTAGGACAAAGGTATGGTTTAAGCAGGTCTCTGAATCTGCATATGATATAAGTTGACATTCTCAGACTTTGGGTGACCAACAGACCCGGTTCTTCGGAGCGGGTTGAGGTCACCGTTGAATGTACATATTTTATATTTAGCTGTATATAATAGGAATGGTCTCGCCATAGCTTACAAAAAAAATAATATTTATAATATTTAAATTATATAAATTACACCAATCAAATTTATAATTATATTTAATTATAAATCACAAGTGATCACAAGTGAAAATTTCACTCTGAGTTATGGTATTTTATATCTCGGTCGTTGGCACATATCTGAGGTTTTTCATCCTCGGTCGTAGGCACGGAGTAGGAAAGAGAGCGAATTTGACCCTCTGGTCGTTGTGAGGCAGTTCAAAGGGAGTGACTTTTGGTTTAGAGACATATCAGAAGGTTTCATTCCCCAGTCGCTGGCTTTAGGTAGCCCAGGGAGTGACTTTGTCAGTTCAGTCGCTTGAATAGCACTACGAGGGTGCGAATTTGACTTGTTGGTCGCTCAAACATCCCAACAAGAGAGAAAATTTGGTTCTTCTCTGTTTAGGGCCATAATTGCAGGCACAAAAACCTCTTGGGAGCGACTTTGTTGTTACAGTAGATCGGATAATGTCTTCGTGAGTGCAACTTTGAGGTTTTCAATAGCTCACAAACAATACTGATTAGAGCGACCCTGTTTAGATCTGGGGTTTTGGCATCTCGACATCAGTGATCTGTGGATCTGGGTTTCTCTACTGCAGATCGGTGGATTTGGGTTTCTTTGCATCAAATCAGTGGATCTTAGTTTCTCTATTGTTATGACAAATCTGTAGATCTGGTTTATTGTTACTTGCTACTGATCATATGTATTGGGCTTGTTGTACTCACTGTTGTAACTTTTTATGACGATCTAAGAAGAAGAAGAATATTTGAAAGGGTTTTCCCCATAGTGGGTTTTGCCTTGGTCATGGACGACTCCTAGTGTCTCTATATGTGTGCATGCTTTCTTCTAAAGTTCATTTTATATTCTGTTGCATTGATGATGATGGTGATGTTGTTTCTTTCTATGTTATTGCACATGTTGATGTATAATATTGTAGATCTGAATAATGAAATGGTGATATGGGGTGAACTTAAAGTATTAATGGTGAAATGTAACTATCATAATAAATAACAATGTTTCCTTAAGGGAAATTAACATTATATTGGAAAAAAACAATGACTAGAAGAAATCATTAGAATAATACATTTCTTCCATTAATTCTAACAATTATATCCATGTCTAACATGTTGAAAAATATGTATATGGAGCAAGTCAATAAGTATACATATATTAATGAAGGGTGGATTGTCAATCGAGTAGAAACATGCAGTTAATATAGTTCGCACATAACCTTGTCAAGTATCCATATATATTTATCTTAGTATTAGAATTATTTTATTTTGTCGATAGCCTTCTTTCTTTAGGTGGAGTTGCAAGCAAGTTCCATTCATTTTCAAAAATCCATCCAAAGACTCCATGTTAAGATCATTCATGGGGAATGCCCCACAAGTTTATTCTCTATACATTCTCCCTTATCTCTCCTCTAAAAATGGTAGTGAGTCTTGACATACATTTGGAAAAAAGTGATGATGTTACATTTCTATAAGTTCATGCTTTTTGAGTCTTGGTGTGGCTTCTTGTTTTTTATAGTTGAAAATATTCATTTTGTTTTTGTCATCCCATTATTATGACATATATGTTACACATTGTTCTCAATGGGATGACAATGAAGATATCCATGGTAGATTCAATAGTCAATTCCATTTGTAAGTTTTAGTGCATTCGAATTGTTTTATGTTTTGGCCTTTTTCCTCAAAATTCGGCAATGCAATTTTTTAGGAGATTGTAATTTTTCTTTATTTTTATTGTATTTTTGAATGTATAAATAAATTTAGCGCCCTAAAAATTCCTTGAGGAAGATGCATTGTGTAGACTACACAACTCAAACCTGTATGCAAAACACTTAGACTATGCTATAATACTTAAGAAGGATTATTTCAATATATTCTTTATAGACATTCCTAGTAGTTTCAAGTTATTGTTTATATCACCAAAGTTATTCTTTTTAATTCTCATGCTAGTGTTATTATATTTTTGTTGATTACCATGAAAGGTAGGAAGATAATGATAATATTATGTGTAATGATGATGAATCCATATGGTGCTAATAATCTGGATACCATGGTAAGTTTGTACATAAAAAATTGATTTTATTTCTTTACTTTTAGTTTGTTTCCTAGTTAGTTTATATTTGTTGTAGCCATATTTTTTTGGAGGACTTAAATCTACAAAATATTGAATGTGTAAATGGAAGATTGAGGAGCACCCATAGAGCCAAGTCCCTCTATGTGTTTTCCCTAAAGGCACAAAGCTCTATTTTGTATGAGTGGATTGCAAGTGTAACAACCCCGGGTTAAAAGTTCATGTAATAAAGTAATAAAGGAAAAATAAGACCAAGGTCATGGGACACGTATTCCAAGTTGAATGTTGGGAAAAACATCCTAGTGTGGGTGTTCATTTTCTTTATTATGGCTAAGGGAAATTGTCATTTATTTATGAAAATAATGCAAAATAGGAGAAAAGTAAGGTGAAAGGTCACAGGTTGCATGTAAGAGGGAAATTGAACAAAATAGGAAGGAAAATGTAGAAATTAGAGGCCTCGATGATAAAAAGGCTTACGAGGATCAGTTCATGGATTTTGTCAGTTCACTTATGGCTCTCTCTCTTCTATTCTCTCATTCTTTCATACTCTTGGACAAGTGTTCTTGGAGCACTTTGGCATATATTAGATTTGGAGAAAGAAGGCAAAGAAAATCAGGAAAGTGTAAGAGGAAAGTGGGATCAACAATTACAACTAGATTTCTTTGTAGGTATCGAGTTGCACGTATTATTTCATTTCTAGTTTTGGCATGCATGGCACATGCATGTGGTTTCTTGGTTATGATTTTTCATTGGCATGGAGGATTGCCTAGATTGACATTGGTTTTGCCTAGCCTTGCCATTTCCTGGATAGCCATGGTGTTGTGGATTTATCTTTTTTTTTGGTTGGTGTTCATGTCCCTTATGGATATGGGTTGAGTTATTAGTTGTTGGAGCCTTGCTTGGACAAATGCTATGGAAGCCTCGTAACAACTTGGGTTAAGTTACTAGTCATGGAAGCCTTGGTTGGACAAACGCTCTAGATCCCTTGGTGGGTTGAGTTACTAGTCCTGGAAACCCTTGCTAGAAAAATTCTCTGGAGCCTGGTAGAAATTGTGGGTTGAGTTACTAGTCCTGGAAGCTAGGTTGGAACAAATTCTCTAGATCCCTGGACAACTTGGGTAGAGAACAATCTGGTGATGGCTAGTGATGTCCAATCATGAAGTGGAATCACTGGTTGGGGGTCGAGGTGGTTTGGCTTCTAGAAGCCCTGATTTGGTTTTTTTTGGTTTATTTCGTGAGATGCCACATTCATGCTTGGAATATGGCACATGGGTGACTGGATGAAAGAAAGATTTGGTTCACCTTAGTCTTTGGTCGAGTAGTATGTGGAAGTCCCTGGTTTGGTTGGCATTTTCATATGTTAATAAGAGGTATTTTCTATTATGATCTATGAGAATATGTATTGATTATGATGGTGACATTATGGTTGAGTTTCCATGGTTTATATGTTGGTTATTGTTGGTTTATATGCTAGTTATTAGTTGGTTATATGATGTATATTGTTTATGGCTCTTGACGTGTTTGATGAATATGTGATTGGTTATCGAATACATCACCTAGCATATGTTATTGCATCTAATATGAGAGGGAATTAGACCTTCTTGACGGTTCTCAAATAAGTACCCCAATGTTCATATGTGTATTTATGACCTGTAGATTTCATGTTCATCATGTGTTTGGCAGAATGTCTCTCATGGTCAGGCTTGATTAGGTAAATTCCTTGATAAAGTTTTGTGTTAGAGGATTATTCTTGGTGTCATTTATTTTCTTGGAAAGTCTCATCAAATTCTAGGCAATGGTCTGGAGACTAGCCTTGAAAAAGTGGCTCAAATCTCGCGATAGCAAGCACGAAACTGGCCGAAAATTATTGCAATCTTTACCTTGTAGGCTTATGGGAGCAATTGGAGGCCTACAGTCACGTGGATGCAGCCTTGTGCATGCAACTGGGTTTTTTTTTTTTTTTTTAAGTTAGCTTAGAGGTTGGGCATCTGGAGTGGTTAGTTAGCCTTTGGGGGTCCTGTAGATCCTCAAGACAGTCAGTTTGGTTTAGGTTTGTTGATTCCACTTCCTTAACTATACTTGGGTAGTTAAGTCATATCGTAGTAACTCTTCATTACATATTTACACTTTTGGACCAATTAGCTTGGGTGAGTGTGGGAGGAGGGTGTTATACAGTGGTATCAGAGCACGGTTCAACACTTGGACTGAATGGGCGGAATGTGTTTATCTTGCATGCATGTAGGTTGTATATGTGCTTGTTATGTATGCATGGTAGTGGTCATTGTTACAATTTTGTTGACATGTAGAAGTTGATGATGTTGTTGGGATGTGTTTGTCATGAATGCATGTCAGTTGTATATGCATTATTTATGCATGTCAGTGTATATATGTTGCTATGCATGCATTCTCATGGTGAAGGTTGTCATGCATGAGGTTATTGTATGCAGTTGTGTCGTCATGATGTTGGCTAAGATAAAACAGGAGATGCAAATTATCAAAGCAAGGTTGCAGCATTGAACCTCAGCGTAAGACCAGATCATCATACATATTTGTATGTTGGGCATGCAGGTATGTTGTTTAATGGTTGTTATAAGCATTATGGTTATTTATTCTATTGTTGTTGTGTTTACATGCATGATAGATGTTATTTGATCAGTGTATTCATATGAACATGCATTGGTTAGTCATGCATGGTAGTTGATTTGTTGTTATATGCGTTGTGATCGTACACATGATGATTATGGCCATTGTACTTAAGATCTTGATGTTATATGTTTTGTGTTAATATAGATTTTCTTGTGTAGATGGATATGGTTATGATACTCAATTTTGACTCGATATATTTGTGACATTATGGCATACTAATATGGACTGACTTGTGTACATGTGATAGCCTACCCTGAGATACATTAAGGTATGAGTTTAATTGTGTCGTCTATCTGGTGTTTGAGTGTTTGGTGTCTATTATGTCATCTATCTATTGTTGGAATGTTTGATCGATTGCATGATATGAGTATGTGTCTATAAGTTTGCCTAAAGGAATGATCTTATTTCAAGATGGTTGTACTAACACATTATGTGTTGAGACAACTAATATGTACTTGAGTCTAAGTGAGTGCTAGTTGTAGTATTAAAATTAATGACTGTGAGATGACTGTTGATTTTTGCATGGCTGTTAGTCTTGGTAAAATATAATTAATAGACATGTTTTTGTGATCTTGGAATGTGTGGCTGACATGTTTGAACAGCTGCAGGGAAACATGCTTGGTATTAGCGTGATAAGGTAATAGTTGATGTGTTTATATAACTAACAGTTGGGTGATGTGATAGTACATAGTAAGATTCAATTACATCAAGGTAAAAGGTAAAAGAAGGGAATTAGGCGAGAATTCCTCTGGCTATGTTTGGAGACCGCAATCCCAAATAAATGAGTGCTTGCATGAATATAGGAAGTCTTCTTAACCTTGATTTTGTCTGAGATTATATGGATATGTGCTGGATTCATGAACAAGTATTTGGGAGGTACAACAGTTGGCTTCCATTTATAACTATATTCGTCAAGGAATTGGAGTTCCTTGAGAAGTGTACATGTTTAGTTACAAATCAGCATGTTGAGTACATCAAGGTAAGGTAATTGGTATATTTTCATGTTTATTTATACATTGACAATTATGTTTTTATGGCAGTATGATACAGGGATTGCATGGCAAAGGAAACTGCCATGAAATCTTGAAGAAGGCTCGGGTTGTGCTTTTCCTTGGAAGCATTGGGAACCCATGGGGATTGAGTCATGGTGTTTGTTGCTAGTCTTGTGCTTTGACCATTTTGGTGATTTTATTGCGCTTGATTTGCAGTTTTGTTTAACTCTCATGCATGGCCATGCCACTTTGTTTGTAGTGTCATATTATTATTGGTTTTTCATGGTTTTCTTCTCATTTTCTTTTGTTCTTTCCTTTTTATGTTTTGAGGGCCTTGGAAATTGGTTGGGAAAAGACGAAAGTTAGTGGAGCTTAGGGAGAGTTGAATGAAGTCCAACATGTAATGTAAGACTCGAATGAAGCTCGGTGCATGAGTAAAGGGTAGCTGAAGAAAAGAGTATGAAAGTGGATTAGATTGGATGGCTCCTTTGGGATAAATGGATGGTGGCAAGATAGTCATGATAAAGGTAACATGAAAGATAAAGTAAATGGATTTGAGGCATCAGATGCATTGAATATGTTGGGAACCGTTGTTCTAAATGTTGTACATAGATAAAGGGAGTTCTCTTAACCTTAACCTTATGATATCTGGTAATTATGTTATCATCATGATTATGTTGATGTCTATATATGTATACATGTATGTATGTATTTATGTATGTCATTGTATGATAGGATCATGATTGTTTTATGCTAGTGTTTATTTGTATGTCATTGCATAATAGGGTTGTAAGTGATCATTCTTGTGGAGGAATGATTTCTTATGCAAGTGAATGGCATGAAGAAGTTCTTGGTTTATGAGGAATCAAGTGGGAAGATTAGCCCTAACAAATCTACAAGGTCAGTATCATGTGGATATTAATTGATATTATGTGATTATACTATGTCTATGTTATGGCATGTAATGTTGAGGGGTACAACAACAAAATGAAAGTAGTGTGATTTGCGGCATGCTGGGGAAATCATGGATGGTGGAAAGACACAAGAAGAAAGGTTTCTTGGTAGAGATAGTGTAGTCTCTGGATATGCAGTACTACTATTGTGTATATGTTGTACATATTGAACATGTTGTACCTGTGATGTTGTATATATGTGGTGTTGTGTACATGTTGTCTATGCAGTGTTGTATATAGATGGTGTTGTGCACATGCTGGATATACAGTGTTGTGTACAGATGGTGATGTGCACATGTCGAATATGCAATGTTCTGTAAATATGGTGCTTTGTGCCTGTTGCATATGCGGTGTTGTGTGCATATAGCGTTGCGTGCATGTTGTATATGTAAAGCTATGTACATGTGGTGTTGTGTGCATGATTATACATGTGGTTTTTTGTGCATGTGGTGTTGTGTACATGTTGTACATGCGGTGCTGTGTGCAGGTTGTGTTGTGTACATGTTGTGCATATGGTGTTGTGTACATTTGGTGATGTGTACACACCATGCGTGTGGTGCTATGTACAAGTGGTGTTATGTACACGTTGTGCAGGTGTTGTTGTGTACATGTTGTGTAGGTGTAATATTCCTAGTAGAAATTTTACAATGATAACAAAGACATGCACAAATAAATAACACAGAAAATTTCAGAAATGTATACACAAACCAAAAATTTATGCAAATCCCTAAACTAGCCAGATTTTATTAATAATGTTTGTTGTGGTACAAATTAGTTGGAGAAATTGCACCTGGCTTTCACAAGGCAAGCTATAAGCACCAGATGATGAGTACGAGAAAGCCAAATGGCTGCAATAATCAACCCCTCCAGAAAATTGTGTTGTTGCTCCAAAACTACATTTCTACCTAACTTCGCCCCTGATTTGTGCACTCTAGAGTGCACAGAAAATTCTATAAAATTAGGAGATTTCTCCTTGCCTAAAACCCAGAAAAACCCCGAAAGTGTTTTCCTTAGTTCCAACTTTCGATATTTGACCCTTCACACCTTGGCCCTCCACCAAATTTGAATTATGTTAATGTGGCTACTCTTGTCAATCTCTTCTCTCAAAACTCTAAAAATATTCCTCAAATTCCCCTCCCAATGATTTCCCAGCACCCCAGCTCCAAACTCCCCCCAATGATGCTGCCCCAAAAGAGTCTCACTCCAATGACTACACAGTCATGGAGGAGATGATGCAGTCCTGTGTATGATAAAGTGAGAGTTTCATGTAGGTTGGTCCTATTTGTTGTAACTTCCCTCCACACTCATGAAAATTATCAAACAACACTCCTATATCTTCTTCGGTCAATTCCCAACAACCCAGCTCCACAAACAACCAATGAATCCTCCCTCTATGCAGTGGTGGCTCCCAAACTGTGTGCTCTACTCCAGAAATGTGTGGGACCTGTAGTTGATGCCTCTTCCAGTCTCAGTGATGAAGGAATCCTTCCATGGGTGGCACTCGAAGTCCACCAAAGAGAGTTTGAGCTTTTCTCCTTGGGAAGATCTTGTGTTGAACAACACAATATTGGCTCAGCTGGACAACAAAGACAAATTTCATTTTCAAATAGACAAAAGACCCCTATTGCTCCCTCATTCCTTCCTTTTATAATTGTTGGCCATGCATTCCTTGTGGGTCCCTCCACCAATTTGATTTTCCTCAAGGAATTCAAATTCTTTCTTCCCCAAGTGTGTACCTTATGTGGGCTGTGTATTCCACTATCAATTTAATCTTTCATTTTCTTTAATGTTGGTGGCCTTCATCTCTCCAAAAATTAAGTGGGGACTCTCTCCACCCACTTTTCCTAAGTTTACATGCCAAAATATTTCCCAACACGCAATTGCAAAATAGAAATTCATCTTATCAAAATTAATTTAATTGGGGACAAACAGTCCTCCCCACCAAAAATTGCTTGTCCTCAAGCAATGCCTGGATAAGCACCCTATCGATCATCTGACCCCAACCATCTCTGCACACAATACCAGGGTCCCAAATGTACCACTCAGCCATCCCTGATCTCTAAATCATCCTTCCAGGATCCCAAGCCATCCTAATCAGCATCAGGCATCCCTTGCTCCACTTGTTGTCCAACTCAGCATAGGCACCAAACGTCCCCTGCATACCACCACTAAGTAGAGCATCATGGTAGTATAAAATCCTAATCATATCCTCGTGAAAATTCTCTAACAAACAATCTCTCTCGTGCACTTCAGGAGTAGACCCCTGAAGATGCAATCCAATCCTTGTGGGATGGAATCCTCACCTGCATTTGCTTCCCCTGATCTCCTCCTACTGATCACCCTACCATACTGGTGAATTCCGCCATACCACCAACAAATCACTAAAACCCAATGGAAGATATGGATGACCTTTCCCTGTAGAAACCTACTCACCTCCACGATTAGTTGAACTGCTAAGCCCTACTAGGCTAAAATCCTAAGCTAGTCCAAAAGGGGTGCCACCATGATGCCGCTACGCCACTCTGATCATGACAATTTTCTTGTCATATGCAAGTTTTATCCCCCTCTCTAGGGACCTAATGGAAAAATATCTATGGAGTCCCAATGAATCTGGCCTAAGAATCCCCACGATGTCACGACCTACCCATCCAACACTCACTCTGATTTGTAGCAGCAACAAGGAAAACCAGTCTTTCCATGCGACAAAAGCCTCAACACTCCCTCGCATGTCAAACCAAGTGGGAGTTAGGTCATCCTTTGTCCTGCTCCCGCTCATCATGAAACAAAGTGTCCAATCAACCAGCCAGATCCTTGGATCCCACAACCAAAATGGATGCGGGATAGTCCTAATAGTTTCTGCCACCAATCTGTGCCACATCTTAAGCCCCTATGTGCAATTGATTATGGCCTCCTTACATCACTAACCAATCTGGTGCATACAAACTTCTCATGCATCGACCATACCACACAGTGGGATCTATAATTCTTCCTCCTGAAGGTGCTCCCCAACACCGCTTGGATTCTAAACATCCGCCTGCATGTAAGGCCCACAAAATGTTGTGGATGGTCTTGAGACACCTCAGAATGTCTCACCCAAAGGGGTTCATGCCTCTCCCTGAGTGTGGTCTCAAGTGCAGTGCAAGTGTTACCTCTACAAAAGATTGGATTACCCCCAAGCCTGCATCCACCAACCTGCGCCTTTCCCATATGCCACAGCTAGAAAGCCTCTCTCCGGATGAATCATGCCCCATCCAACTACCTCAAATGAACCTCCTGGGTTATGTTTCTTGCAATGAGAGCATCAAGGAACGGTATCAAAGTCCCCGACATCAGTGTGTAATGCTGGTGAGTGATAAAGGTAAGCTCACGGTCGACCTTATGATCAACTCGCTCTCCAAATTTGAGTGTGCCAAACCCAATGGATTTCCCTATGCCCTCCTCAGGAGATATCTTTGGCAAAAGCACCTCAATAAATTGTTGTCCATCATCATGCTCTGCTGCACACAAATACACACCCCAACACTCCACTACATAGCCCTGAACTTTTTGGCACAACTTCATGCACCACTGGATATCAACGCTCAGTGCCATGCCACCATGTAACATAGGCCATCCCATATGTGTCCATGCATCAGCTACTCTTCTATTACACCCACCAGGATTTGATCTACACCTCCTCATCTGCCCAAGTACACCTATGTGGCTCAACTCCTCACATGCAATCGAGACTAATGCTACCATGTCGAACCTTAGTAGCTCTAATGCCCAATACATCCTATCACTAGTGTTTTCAGGAACCCTAAAGGGGATATGAAAAGGTGTGTGCACCTAACCACCGAGTCCATCACGTAGCTACTACCATGACATATCGACTCTACGATGTTATGGAGAATCCCACCTGGATCCCAACAATAGTCTGGCCCTTGATCTCCTTTGGTAATCCACAACCTTCGCTAAGTTGTGGCCATGGATGCATCTAACCTCCTAGCTAGCTCCACCAGATACCAAATCAATATCTCTCGCCATCCAACCCCAAGGGAAGGATCGAGAGCATAAACTCCCGTACATGGAACTAACCCTCCATCCTGCTAAGAATGCACCCTGCGCAACTCATGTCACCTCATCTCACCATCCTGGTCAACACATAAAATATGTCGTGGTGACTCTGCCTCTCCCTCTCTAATGTGTAGTGGTAACCTACTAGTGCTACTAGCCTGTAATGTCTAAGTAGGGTTACCCCATCACTCCAATGTGGACTCCAACTGAACCATTAGGGAACCCAACCATTTCACAATGCGAGTTAGTTTGGCCGCCAACTCATCACAAACCACTCTCATGCCCTCCAAATCCTCGTTCTCCTCTAGAATGGCCTCTTGCACTGTCGTGGCCTTCTCTCTCAATGCTAGCAGGCTAGCCCGGAAATGATAAAACTGTGGAGGGCGGTTATCCTCTGTAAAATCGATCACCGCTCTGGACCCCTTCGTCTCTTCCGGTACCTCCTCAATGATAAGTATGCCTCCAGGCACCTCATCAACTTGTTGTGGGAGACCATCATCAAGAAACTAGCTCATATCGTTAGGTACCTCATCAACTATTGGCATCTCATCAATAGATGGCCCTACAAGTGTATGCTCTACTCCCTCAACTGAGGTGTTAGTTGGAGTTACCAAAGAGGCCTCCAACAATGGCGAATCTTGTGTAGCACCAGGTATATCAATGTGCCCATCACCATCTTGTGTGTCCTCCTGCTCAACCTCCTCCTCGAGCTTCTGACATCTAAAGGCCGGTCTCCACCATTAGAAATGCCTCCTGGTCTCATCCTCTAGCTTTCCTCATCCTATCCACTCCCTTTGAGGGGGTCTGGTGTCCTTTCGGTCAAATCTCCCCACGAGCCTATGTGTGAACTCTTTGTAGGATGTGATACGTACATGACCCAAAGGGATCAGCCCTCGATACCACCATTCCATAGCATCTTCATCCAAGTGCAAAGTGGCATGTCTAATAACATCTACCTCCCTCATGGGGTTTAACTAGAAATATGTTTCCAATTCTTGTACCCATTTTATGACAGAACTCCTAGCTGAACCATCAAAGTGGGTGAGGGTCATTTTTCCCTCAATTATACTCATCTCCCTTGAGCCATGGGTTTGTCTATATTTCACCCATCACAGTGCGTACATGCCCAAATCTTCCATGATCTTGCTGGATACTCCACCACTGGCCAAGACCATGCTTTGATACCACTATCATATTCCTAGTAGAATTTTACAATGATAACAAAAACATGCACAAATAAATAGCACAGAAAATTTTAGAAATGCATACAAAAACTAGAAATTTTTGCAAATCCCAAAATGGCCAAATTTTATTAATAACATATGTTGTGGTACAAATTAGTTGGAGAAATTGCGCTTGGGCTTGCACAAGGCAAGCTATAAGCACCAGGTGATGAGTACAAGAAAGCCAAATGGCTGCAATAATCAACAGCTCCATAAAATTGCGTTGCTGCTCGAAAACTACATTGTTGCCTGACTTCGCCCCCAGATTTTCCCACTCTAGAGTGCCCAAAAAATTCTATAAAATTAGGAGAGTGCTCCTTGTACAAAACCCAGAAAAACACAGAAAGGGTTTCCCTTAGTTCCAACTTTCGAAATTTAACCCTTCACACCTTAGCCCTCCACCAAATTCAAATTTTGTTACTGTGGCTACTCCTCTCAATCTATTCTCTCCAAACTCTAGCAATCCTCCTCAAATTTCCCTCCCAATGATTTCCCAGCACCCCAGCTCCAAACTCCCCCTCATGATGCTACCCCAAAAGTGTCTCACTCCAATCACTACACAGTCATGGAGGAGATGATGTAGTCTTGTGTATGATAAAGTGAGAGCTGCATGTAGGTTTGTCCTCTTGGTTGTAGCTTCCCTCCACACTCATCAAAATGATCAAAGAAAACACCTGTAGCTTCTTTGGTCAATTCCCCAACAACCTACCTCCACAAACAACTAGTGAATCCTCCCTTTATGCAGTGGTGGCTCCCAGACTACGTGCTCTACTCCAGAAATGCGTGGGATTTGTAGTTGATGCCTCTTCTAGTCATAGTGATGAAGGAAAGCCTTGCTAGGGTGGCTCTCAAAGTCCACTGAAGAAAGGTTGAGCTTCTCTCCTTGGGAAGATCTTGTGCTAAACAACACAATATTGGCTCAGCTGAACAACTAAGGTAAATTCTATTTTCAAATAGACAAAAGACCCCTATTTCTCCCTCATTCCTTCCTTTTATAATTGTTGGCCATGCATTCCTTGTGGGTCCCTTCACCAATTCAATTTTCCTCAAGGAATTCAAATTCTTTCTTCCCCAAGTGTGTACCTTATGTGGGCCCCATATTCCAGTATTAATTTAATATTTCATTTTCTCTAATGTTGGTGGCCTCCATCTCTCCAAAAATTAAGTGCGGACTCACTCCACCCACTTTTCCTAAGTTTACAAGCCAAAATATTTCCCAACACCTAATTGCAAAATAGAAATTCATCTTAGAAAAATTAATTTAATTGGGGACATTACAGTAGGTGGCACTATGTACATGTGGTATTGTGTACACAATGTACACGTTATATTTTGCACGTATGGTGTTATTGTGTTATGTGGATTGTGTATCCGGTGTATCGTGACGTGCATTCGTTGTGTTGTACTCTGTGTACGTATATGTATTGTGTTGCATGCCAAGTGTAGGTGTACGTATTGTGTTGTCTTGTTCACCAGGTGTAAGTGCATGTGTTGTGATGTATATTGTGTGTATGCATACGTGATTGAAGAGGAGAGAAGGCACTAACTGCTTGTTGGGTGTGGCAACCAATCCAGTGTGTGTACAGAAAGAAAAATGGTCAAAGGCAGAAGCGAAGGACTAATTAAAGGATAAATATCAATATTTTATTTCAATTTTATTATGCATGTGATCTATGATTCTAATTTATGATGGTTACATGTGATCTATGATTCTAGTTTATGATGATTGCATGTGATTCATGATTTTGATTTATGATAGATGTATTTTGAGCTAACGAGATGTGATATGTTTATACATGATGGTTTGTTAAAGAGCTGGTTTGGCTTGTTGTGACAGGAATTGAACATAAGTGCAAGTGTACCTTATTGAGGAGCCACCAGTGAGGTATGATTTGGATTTATTTCAATTTGTTTTGAATCTAATGGTAATTATGTGCTTGTTACAGGAAAGCATTGAAAATCATGGACTTGGTGGCTGAAACAGACTGCAAGAATTAGGATCATTAGTGAAAGGAATGGGAACAAACAATAGTATGCTGGTAAAGCACATCTGGTAAAGCACGTCGGGAGTAGGGCCATTATGGGACACTGGTACCCAATAGTGTGCATTGATTTCCATGAGCATGGTATGACCAATATGATGGTTTTAAGGCTAGGATATGCCTTGGTTTTTGGACCTCCCAACGCAAGGAAATCTTGCCAAGGGAGGGGTCTCCTGAGGGATTATGTAGTAGAGAAGGGGATGCTTGCGAAACTTGGAAGATGTGTGACTATATGGAAGGGGGTGACCGGATTTCCTGAGGTACTATGTAGCAGAGAAGGTAAGGTCGGGGATTGATTTCTTGGTCATTAGCATTTCCAGATGGAATCAGATGCACATTGGGAGTGTGCCCTGGAACAATGAGCTAGTAACTGTTCACTGAGACGAAACGTGGTGGAGGATTGCAATGTTGGACATTGGATGCAGCTTTGACTTTGGTAGTGGATTTTGGATTTCCTAGGAAGGAGGCGAATCCTGGTATTACTTTGAGGGTGGAGATGTGAGCCTCTAGATTCCCTTATTGCTGATACATGCATCATATCCTTTATTTGTTGGTTGATAAAATGCACATATGTGTATATTATTGTAAATATTGTATCAATATGTGTTTATAAAGCTCCATACATAGTATGTCTATTTGTTGGCTAAAGCACGTGTGCATAAGTATATGTGTTTTTTATTGTAAATACCATAATTAGATGTATTATAAAGCTCCAATACACGGTATGATTGTCATGTTTTCAACAAAGGTCATTGTAAATATGGAATGAAGTGGGTTATAAAGCTCCATGGGAAGTATGATTTGGTTTTTAGTGGCATTGCTAGTTTATAGGAGTCATTGAACACCGAGGACGGTGTTCCCATAAGGAGGGGGGGGGTCTATAACAACCCTCGCTTAAAAGTTCACGTAATAAAGTGATAAAGGAAAAATAAGACCAAGGTCATGGGACACATATTCCAAGATGAATGTTGGGAAAAACATCCTAGTGTGGTGTTCATTTGGTTTATTATGGCTAAGGGAAATTGGCAAAGGAAATAGAAAAGGATTTGGAAAGGAAAGAGGCATAACTGGCATTTATTTATGAAAATAATGGAAAATAGGAGAAATAAGGTGAAAGGTCACAAGTTTCATGTGAGATGGAAATTGAAGGAAAATGAAGAAAATAGAGGCCTCAATGATAAAAAGGCTTCTGAGGATCAATTCATGGCTTCTGCCAGTGTTAGGCTTTTTCAGTTCACCTATGGCTCTCTCTCTTTTATTCTCTCATTCTCTCGTACTATCAGACACTTAGAGTATTCTTCGAGCACTTTGGCATATATTGGATTTGGAGAAAGAAGGAAAAGAAAAGTAGGAAAGTACAAGGGAACAACGGAATCAGAAACTACAGTTGATTTGCTTGGCATGTGTCAAGTTTCATATATGATTTCCTTGCTATTTTTGGCATGCATGGCATATGCATGTGGTTTCTTGGTTATGATCTATCAGTGGCATGGAGCTTTTCCTAGATTGATAGTGGTTTTGCCTAGCCTTACCATTTCTTGGATTAGCCATGGTGTTGTGGGTTTATCTTTGTTTTCTGGTTGGTGCTCATGTTACTTATGGATGTGGGTTGAGTTATTAGCTTTTAGAGCCTTGGTTCTACAAACACTTTGGAAGCCCTGTAACAACTTGGCTTGAGTTACTAGTCATGGAAGACTTGGTTGGAAAAATGCCCTAGATCCCTTGGTGCGTTGAGTTACTAGTCCTAAAAGCCTTGGTTGGAAAAATTCTCTAGAGTTCAGCAACAACTGTGGGTTGAGTTACTATTCATGGAAGCCAAGTTGGAACAAACACTTTGGAGCCCTAGACAACTTGGGTAGAGACTTATCTGGTGATGGTTAGTGATGTCTGACTGTGAGAAGGAATCACTGGTTGAGGTTGAGGTGGTTTAGCCTTTGGAAGCCCTGGTTTTGTTTTGTTTTGTTTATTCCTCGATATCCCACATTCATGCTTGGAATATGGCACATGGGTGAATGGATGAAAGAAAGATTTGATTCAACCCAGTCTATGGTAAGGTGGTACATGGAAGTCCCTGACTTGGCTGGCATTTTCATATGTTAATAAGAAGTATTTTCTATTGTGATCTATGAGCATATGTACTGATTATGTTGGTTATTAGCTAGTTATATGATGTATATTGTTTATGGTTCTTGACATGTTTGATGAAAATCTGAGTGGTTACCAAATACATAACCTAATAAATGTTATTTCAACTAATATGAGAGGGAATTATACCTTCTTAATAATTCTCAGATAATTAAGGGAACCCTATGTTGAGATGTGTATTTATGACCTGTAGATTTCATGTTCATCATGTGTTTGATGGAATGTCTGGCATGGTTAGGATTGTTAAGTCAAGTCCTTGATCAATTTTTGTTTTAGAGGATTTTTCTTAGTGTCATTTATTGTCTTGGAAAGTCTCATCAAGTTATACGCAATGGTATGGAAACTAGCCCTGAAAAAGTGGCCCAAGTCTTACGGTAGCAGGCACAAAACTAGTTGAAAAAGACTGTAGTCTCTCCCTTGCATGTTTATGGGAGAAAATGTAGGCCTATAGTCACATGGATGCATGCTTGTACATGTGACTAGGGGTTTTGTTTGTGAAAAAGAAAGTTAGCTCAAGTATTAGGCAACTCGAGTGGTTGGTTAGCCCCTAGGGGGTCCTGTAGCTCCTGAGGAAGGACAATTTGGTTTGGGTTTGTTGATTCTACTTCCTTAACTGACCTTGGGGAGTTGATTCATATCATAGTAACACTTCGTCATATTTACCCCGATGGACCGGTTAGCCCGGGTAAGTGTGGGAGGAGGATGTACAACAACTACCAAATTATAGCCCATCATGTATTTTTGCTATATATGTGAATTGAGGATTTAGTTCAAATGGTTCATTGGATTGTAGCTCATTAGTGATTCACTTATTTTCTCTTATTTGGATCTAAAATTATATTGTTTTGATGGATCTATACTTCAATGATGAGATTGTTTCCATGTAGTTGCATGTAACGTGTAATGCCTAATATAGGTACATAGTCATTTTTCAGATGAATACAATGGGATTGCATGATTTTATACTCTTATTTTTTTTGTTCTCATGTATATTCATGATGTATACATTATTTTTATATCTATGCATGAGTTATTTCTTATGCTTTAATGTATGTGATTAATTACTACACTATGGAATTTAAGCCTCCACTAGTCTTAAAGATTCTACACACTTACTAATTGACTACAATGAAACATGCCTTGGGTGAGACCTCCTTCCTTTGGATGTTTGAATATGCTTATGTACTATATTACTTTGAGCCTTTGTTGGACACATTCTATGGACCACAATTCTATACCAAAAACATGATTCAATTGTTGATATCATAATAAATGAAGAATCACATAGATGTGGTGGAAATCAACAAAGGCTAATCTTGAATATTGGTTCAAAGCACATTTACTTGTTTGCATGTTAATAAAGTGCATATTTGGATGAAG
The DNA here is from genome assembly GCA_000404065.3 of Pinus taeda. NCBI lineage: Eukaryota > Viridiplantae > Streptophyta > Pinopsida > Pinales > Pinaceae > Pinus > Pinus taeda. The sequence continues at coordinate 139,715 of APFE031566836.1, read as the reverse complement.
AGAATGTAATATTCAAAGTTAAGTACTTATTCGAATTCTTACATGACATTTTATGGAATGATTTCTAAGTGAATTTATAGAAATGGAAATAGTTGGAAAGGCTCAAATAGTGGCCTTAACATTGGTTTCTATGGTTAGGAATTGAGTACACTACTCAAATTTGTTGAAGGCTAAGTTAGATGACCATGACTAGATGTAAGCAATGAATGTTTGGATGAATGACATTGTGGAGGGTCATGCCTTGGATTTGTATTTGACTAGTAGTATTTTTGACAAAAGCCTTATAATTCTTTAATGAAGATAGTCATGGTTGGTTGATTAATAAATTATGATGTTGATAATATTACTGATGGTGGAATTATGCACACTTTTGAGTTTTTCAATGATGGATTCAACATAACACTTAGGTGGGTGGTAATGGGGGGTTGTTGGAGTCATGGGAAGACTTGATGGTGGAGTTTAATATCCATGCCACTTAAGATTCATATTTGGTAGATGTAGAGAGCCTTGAAAGTGAACAATAAAGACAATACCAAAATCATGTAGAAGTCAATGACATTGGGTGTTGGGAAGAGATACAAAATTTTTGCACTATTCAATGGTCTCTTATAACAAGATAGAGTCTTGAGATATATCTAGAGTGTACAATGATACACAATATGAAATAGGCATAAAAAAGAGATTTAGTTGACCCTAGTCATGATGATCAAGAAAGTATAATTATGAAAAGGTTAAGAGAGTTAGTGTATTTAGAGGGAAGTCTAGAAGAATTGAGGTGGTAGAGTAGTGATGAAGTTCGTTACATGCATACTTGAACTATAAACATAGAGATGTTGACTAATATTGTTGAACCCTTGGTTGTTGTAGAAGTTGTAGAAGGATAGAGTCAAGAATAAGAGGCCTTTGAGTATATTCCTTATTTGTTCCCTAATATTGTGGATGTTTATCATTAAGAAGGAAAATCAAAATGACAATGATGCCAGTTTATCCCACATCTTACCCACACAAATTTTTTTCATGAGTCAAATTCCAATTATGGTCATCACACATAGTGGGAAGTGTTTATGTTGTTATTAGTCAAAGTGATGTCCATGAATTTCTTGAGTGCGACTTCCAAAAGTAGCCAAAAGATGTATAGAATGTTATCCAATTCAATGGGTGTGTTGATAGGGACATCCCCCTTCATACAACAACCATACCCTCTAGAATTTTTGTTAATACCTAGTCATGAGATAGGAATGGTGGTTCCACTAAGTATGTCTACCAAATGGCTTCCATTGTTTCATGAACAAGGGGAATAGGATGAGATGCAACATTGCTTCCTTTATGATATAATATGGAGTGTGTGAAGAACCACCAATGCTATATTCCTCTATGATGCAATATGGAGTGCATAAATAACCACCAATGCTATCAATTTGCGAAATTTTACATCAATATGCACGAAAGAGCATCACAATGTAGATGAAGTGTATGTGGAGCACTCCCACTAATCGTGTCTTGATGTTTGATCAATTCTGTCACATTTTTATGAAGAAATTTCAAAAGGTGAAGCCTAAATAATAAAGTAGTTTATTGAATTGAAGGAGATCAAGTAAAGGGAGGGGGGATCCATCTAGGAGTACAACCATCAATTATGAGATTTGATAAGTCGCTTGAGCTATACCATTCATGGTGCACAACATAAATAATGGTTCATTAGTAGGTCATTGCCACACTTGCCACAATATGGTTTACTGTTTTGAATGTGACATGACTCTACTTGGAAAAAATGACTTGTTTACTTTTTTTGTAATAATTTATTAGTAAGTCATTATCACACTTGCCACACCATGGTTCATTATTTTTGATGTGACACAACTATGGTTAGAGAAAGTGACTTGCATATTTAGTTTTTGTAATAATTTGTTGTCACCACATCGCCCAAAGTTTATATGAAAATTACAATTCACAATTCTAATTGAATTGATGATGGAAGACACTAATAATTAGTGTTAGTTTATATTTCTTTATAAAAAAATATGTATTATTAATAATATCATAAGTGAATATTAATAATAAATTCTGATAATATATATAATTATCATAATACTTTAAAATTATAAATTATACCTTCTAAAAAAAACTTTGAAAAAAAATAATTAATTTACCTATTAAATTAATAATTAAACCATAATAAAAATCAATTATTTAATTATCAAGTACATAACAAACACAAAAAATAATTCGCCCTCATAATCATTAATTAAACCATCATTGTCTAACATACTAGACACATAATAAAAATAATAAAAATAAAATAAAGCGCCACAATAATAAAATGGGAAGTTTTGGTTAATTTTAATATTATCAAAACAATCCATTCAGAAAAATGATTTAAATACACCGTACCGAAAATAGAGCGATGTGAATACCAATATCAAATGCTTGAATAACAAACTCTATGTGAACAACCGTGTGATAATTTTTTTGGGCTTGCCGTGGATTGTGAAGATACTGCAAACGCTGATTTTGTTGGAGGCAGCAATCTCATGCGCCAAAAATTAACATTTAATGGCGACATCATTCGAATTGGCACAGGTTAATTAATAGATATTCTGATTTTCTTTTTAAACGCCATCTTATATTCAAAAAACAGAGGACTGTTACAGAGCGTTAAGGATTACTTATTTAATTTTGAGTTAAAATTATCTTTTTATTATTTAAAGATTATTTATATAATTTTGAATTAGAATTATTTTATTATTATTTAATATATTTTTAATTAGTAAAAAAATAATGTTTAATCTTTATAAAATTATTAAAATTTATAATTACACTATTTAAATTTCTTATTATTAACTTTTTATTTTAAATACTAAAATTTATACTTCCCTTGTATTAATGGATAAATACGGACTCCCAAAAATATTGATAGCCGACTGCTCCAACATCTCCGACATCTGACAAACGTCACCTAATGGAGCGGGACAGCATGGATTTAATCGCCCACGCGGATCGTACAGGCACGTGTACTAAGTTCCGGTTGGAAAGTTGGTCAAATAGAACGGGAAACTCCTATTTCTAACTCCATAGAAAAGTAAATGTCCTCTGAGATGCGAGGCAAATAGCGCTCGCTCTCTGAGTGACAGCATGTGAATCGAGATAACAGCGTGGAGAGAGAGGGCGAGCGCTATTTGCCTCTCATGTCAGAGCGCATTTACTTTTCTATAAAGTTGGAAATAAAAATTTCCAGCCAATAGATTTCTGGAATATTCCAGATTAGCCTAGTCCAAACGTTCTAGTTCTGACTCGTCCAAGACACATTCACACCGACGAAAATCTGTTCCATCCTTTTAATTCTAAATCCCCTGCGCGGAAATTTCTTAGACCACACCACAAAGGATTCCATCCACTCCACACGCTTTTCTGGCTCTATAAATCTGCTGGCAGTTACAACAAACAATCTTATCCCGCAGACATTCACTTGCTCAAGTGTAGTAGCTACCACCATCTCTGTGATTCCTGACTTCAAATCCCCTCACTATCACACTACTTCCTCCCTTGCAACGATATAAAACTTTACCGGCACTTCCTCAGTGCGACTCCCCTGTAAAATCTTGCAATGACTAAACCCTCGCAAAACCCCAGCTGCAGCATCAGTCCCAAAAGCTGCTCACTGAAGTCGCGGCGGTTCAAGGGAATCCGGATGAGAAAATGGGGGAAATGGGTGTCGGAAATTCGAATTCCCAATTCCAGTGGCAGAATTTGGTTGGGCTCCTACGACACCCCTGAAAAAGCTGCCCGTGCATATGACTTTGCCGTGTACTGCCTCAGAGGATCCACGGCCAAGCTCAATTTTCCCCACTCACCGCCCAAAATTTCTTGCGCTTCGTTTCAATCGCCGCCGCAAATTCAAGCAGCGGCGGCGAAGTTCGCTGCAGAAGAATTTCAGCTTCCTTCAGAAAACGGCGGGGCATCATCATCGGCCAGTTTGGAAACGGAATGTTCTGCATTTCAGCTTCCTTCAGAAAACGGCGCGGCATCATCATCGGCCAGTTTGGAAACGGAATGTGACATTGACGGCCAACAGTTTATTTCGGAGCCGAGTACGATATTTGGGGATTCCGTTCCACTTGAGCGTACGGACAGTGGCGGGTTACTAAACGTAGAGGATATTCCTCCGTTGGATGTGGAAGACTGGGACTTGGGCATTTTCCAATCATTCTGCCCTGCTGCTGAAATACTACCATGTGAATTCAATTAAATTATATTATTATTTGATAAATTTATGGATTGATGAGATCATAAATTTTTTCGGATTTTTTTTGGTTTCTCATATATTTCGGTTCAGAATTGCGGTGAAATTTTGATTGTGTTATCGTATATTTGGATTTTAACGCTTTGAAAAATTCCATATTTTTATGGTATAGAGTTCACCCATCAAATTTATAATTTCAATCAATTTTTATAAAATTATAGACAAATTAAATTAGAAAATAAACTAAATTTATAATTTCAATGAATATCTATAAAATTCTAAACAAATTAGATTATAAAATAAAATGATTTTTTTTTAAAATCACACTTAAAACAAATTGATTAAAGATGTAGTGTTGGGTTCACTTCAAATAAAGTTGTTGTTTTTAGTGTGATTTTTTGGACTTTCCCGTGCAGGAATTTTGCAGAAATGAAGTTTGAGGTGAAATCTTGATTTGTGTTATTTAAAGTGGTTTTCTTGACTATATATGTGGATTCAGCGCCCTAAAAACCCCTATGGCATTTGATTGTGCAAGGGTTACCTATCAAATTTGTGATTTCAATAAATTCCCACCAGAAAAATTAACCTGGAAAACCCACCTAAAAAACTTCCAAAAAATCTCAAAAAACAAATCAATTAAAAACAAACAAAAAATTAGATCGAAAATGTATCCTTAGATTTTGATTTATATAAAATTAATTGAGATATCGTTTTAACCCATTGTAATTCAAAAATGATTGTTGTCCGAAATATTCACATATATATATACACGGCAAACGTTTGAGCGAGATGATCAGCTTGGAATTTGTCTTCCATTTAGTTAAACATTCTTTTATATATAATTTGAAACTGAAACTTACACGGGGAAAATTATTACCGTGAGAGATTTCCGGAAGTACGGTATCCATGTGGTGAGGTGCGGTATATATTTTAAATTTTGCCATTTCACAGTGAAATTTCGAAAAGGAATTTAATAATAAAGTTTAGATTTAAATTTTTATAACTTTACAAAATGAGAAAAAAGAAATTGAAATGGGAAACAAATATATACTTATATTTAGAGTAATTAAAAAATTTAATCATAACAAAAATAAAAGTTATATAATTAAAAATATTAAAATTAATATATTTAAAAGTATTAATTTTTTAATTATAAAATTAAAAAATAACAAATTAATATAATATTAAAATATATTTTAATAATTAAATTTAAATCATAATTTATATATACATATTTATATTAAAATATAACAATATAACATAAAAACAAATCTAAAAAAAAATCTTATAACAGGTAGCGAAAACATAACCAGAGTGAATATGACTCATCGTTGAGTTAGAGCCCAAAGCATGATCTAAAATTGCGTTCATTTACCAACCGAATGATGACTTCAAGTGCAAATCATGATCTAAATTTGCTTTCTTTTACCTTCTATTTCTATTTAGAATAGAACTTAATAGCCTTTATATATTATAAGCCCCATTCTACTTATGTTTCCCCTATTTCTAAACAATATCAATATCAACTTTCAAGTGCAATGTATTTGTTTCCTTTAATTTTGCCCATTTTTCCTTGAGCGGAAGTGTGGTTTAGCTGTAAACTCTTAACGAGTTGTTTAAGATTCCTCGAAGGATATGTAACCAGTTTTTTTATATCACAAATGAGTTTGGTTTGAGACCATGTTGTTGTTTAACAATATGTTGTTGGGAAATTACTATAAATTATGCTCTCATTTTTCATAAGATATATTTGAAAGTTTTTAATGAACATGCATAATAATTTTAGGTCAAAATTATATTTTGTTAAAAAAAAGCATGGTCAACGTTAGTCTTTACTCTCATTTAATGATTTAAACATAATTTACAAAGTAAAAAATCAACATTTTCATTTTATAGATATGTTTGTTTTATCTATAATTTGTTATTGCCTTATATTCATTGAAAATTGCCTATCCTTATTTCATGGCCAAACAGTGAGATTGGATACTCCTAAGAGGTAGAGACAAGTTACGGTACTAATCTAAAAGTAAAATAGTAGTCCATAGCATGGTTGGAATTTGGATTTCTCGTAATACGTCATACAATTTTTTTTTAAAGTTTGGGGTCCTTATGGTTACTATCAAGAAATGTTATGCTTAAAAATTTTCACTTCAAAAGTGATGTTTTCATAATAAATTAACCCTTCACCAATACAAGTTTAATTAAAAATTAACCTTTAATAGCATAATTATTTTAAAAAGTTTCACATATATATCACAAAGAAAAAACAAAATTAAGATAACACACAAATGACTTATTAAATATTGAATCTTAGTTTGAAATTACATAGAACACTCACAATAGAATCTTTGGAACCTGAAATCAAATATCCTTAACCCTGACATGCCATTGCATTTGTATATATGACATATGACTAAGGAGATCTTATGGGATATATAAGATGATTAACAAAGTAAAACTATTGAATGTTATCAATAAAAATTCAAAAGTAGATTAATTAATATGGTTTATGTTATGGTTTACATAATGTAATATATACTATTAGATTTAAAGATAAAATATACATTTTACCATAAATATTTTTGCATTGCTTTGGATCATAAGATACATTAATATTAATATAATTGAATGCATTAAAAAAAACCCTAAATTTATAATAAATTGACCATACACTAATATTAATAAAATTGACTAAACTTATAACAAATTAACCATACACTAATATAAATAAATTTGAATTCATAGCATCTGGGCCTTTTAAAAATTAAAAAACTAAACTTATAATAAATTGACATTGTGGATCTCCTAACATCATGTCATAGGATTATGTTATGTTTTTCTCCTTCATTATTACATTCTCAGACAACATTGAAGCTTGAACATGTGTGAAGTACTAAAGGAAAATTAAAACAATAATTTGATTGGTGCTTTTTTTGACCCTACTCCAATGTACCTCATATTCCTAACATGTTTTCCTCTATAAAATATCTTAACCTACCTTGTTACATAGTTTTGTGTTCTGCACCAATATGTAGCTATGTTTAGTACACTTCAAAATCCATTTTCTAAATAAAATAATTTAATGGGACCTTGATGAAATGCTCCTTGTATAAAGATACATCAATGCAATGGTCTAATGGTATGTTTAGTGCACATTGCACAACACTCCTTAAAAAACTTATTATACTACACATTGTATCAATTGAATCAATGTAGCTATTTTATTTAGTGCATTAATATATTTTTTTTTATCAAATGTTAGCCTAATGTAGTGTGCATGGTATTGTACACATGAGTGCCTCTTCTTTTTAAATTGTCATTTTAGCAAAATTTAGGTTTAGTATTAACCCTGGTAATATAATGTACATGTTTGTTGTACTTAATAACAAGCATCACGAAAATTATATGTTTTCCTTGCCATGTTGCATTGTTTTCAATGTATGTATTTTACAAAAATTGAGTGTGGGAGGATGTATAACTATCTAGAGAAAGTGGGGCTTTATGAAAATGTAATTGTCAAGACTTTAAAGGTTTATGCGCTCAAAAAACACTCTACTAAAAACTTTTCCATGTTTATTCACCTCCACTAAAAAGAGAACCGAAACAAGTGTGTTTGTTAAAATTTTTATTAATTGGTGTTTTCTTTGTAGTGATTGAACTCTTCTTTATTGGAGGGCATTCCCATAGCTTCTATATCATGAGCTCAAGGTGTCATGAGAGCCATCAATCTTATTACCCTCTCATAGATCTTATGGAGATGGTGCCTAAGCTAGACTTGTGATTTTTATGGTAGAAAGTAGGTATATATGATTTTGTCTCTTTATATTTGATGTAGTTTAATTGTTCTATATTTTGGTCTTTTTAGTCAATGATATTAAAATTCTTTGAAATTTTTAATTTTCCATTATATATATTGTGTTTTGAATGCCCAGAAAAACCCTTGGAGTACTTAAATTGTGTGGAATATATAACCACAAATTTTACTCAAAAAAACCAAAACATTAGACAATTAAACTACATTTTTACATTTTAATATTATTCTAGATTTCACAAAACCCTTTATCCACATGTAAAGGTATAAAATTATATATTTTGTAAAATAAAAAAATTACTAACTAATATGTTGAGATTCCAGCTCAAAATAAATATGTAAAAAAATGTACTTGTTCTTTCCAAATTTACCAAATTTATTTGAAGCTTACTGCTTTGATATATGAATACTAATATACCATTTTCTTATGGGTTAACAAGAATGATAATAAGTATTCGAGATATAGGGGACGACAGTTGGGGGAAACAGTATTCCCTAGTTCTTATAACGAGATCATTACTATTCAAAACCAAGGTGCATCATTCCTGCGATCACTTTCACTGTTATAATATTCGATACGGTAATGATTAAGCGGAATGGGAAAGGTCCAACTGCTTGGATTGATTGAAAGCGGAATGCAACCAATGTCAATCAATTTCCCTATATTTCTACTTTCCCAATTATTTTAAATTTTTACTTTTTCTTTTGCCTTCCCAATTATTGTGAATTTTTATTATTTTAATTATATAAATATATTTAGCATTTTTTTATTTACTAAGTTATTTGAATTTTGGGATAATTACAAGTTTAATAATATATTTGTTATTTTAATTATAATAAATATAATTTAGCCTTTTTTATTTATTAAATTGTTTGAGCCTTGAAATGATGGCAGTTTTAACCATGCACCCCATGATTATTTATTATACATTTTATAAGCAGTTTTATTTATTTTTAAAATATTTAAATTATAATAAATTACACAAATAAATTTATTTTAATATTTAATTTTTATTTTTTAATAAATTAAAAAAAAATATATCTCAACAAATTCAAAACAACTAAAATATAAAAATGTTAAATTATAACCTTTAATAAGTTAAGATACATCTTTCTTATACAGAATCTACAAATTAAATTTATAATTTTAACTAATCTCTAATAATAATATGAAAATTAAAGTTAAAATATAACATTCTATAGATAAGATATGCCTTCCTTATAGCATAATCAAACCCAACCATCCTTTGACAGATTAGAGTCTTCTCATAAACATTTCTTCCCCATCACACTAATTTTCCCACCCCACATGGTAGGCTTCGAGCCTTATATATCCCTCAGCTACGATGTCCTAACAAGGATTCTATTAAAAGCGTAGGCCCCACTCAAAAATCAAATACTACCTATTCGTCAAGGACACCTCACTTGCATTCATTAAGATGGATAATTATTTTAAAACGCTGCTCTTTCAACCAGAAAGAATGTTGTATGAGTTGATTTTAGGGATTTTTTTTTTCGGAATGGATATACAGAAATGAGCTCAAAATGCTAGGTGAACATTCTCAATAATTTTTAAACCGTTCAAAATTTGCAAATTACAAAATTTAAATTTATAATTTTAAAAAATTCAACCAAATTTTAATAAAATCAATTAAAAAAAATGTAAAATTATATTTAGGTGTTTTTTTCCAAGAAAAAAAATACAATCTTATTTTCATTAGAAAATGAGAAAAAATTTCATCGTAAAAAAATGTCTAAAGTCTGATTATCCTAGACATGACAAACATCAAGGAAAATGTGTCATAATTTTGAAGACTATACATCCAATTTCGATATACCCCTCCCTCTCGAACTCACTATTTTGAAAAACAAAGTAGCAGATCATGCCCGACATCACATTGCATCCATCTCTTGACAAGTGATCGGCTAGATGATTTTGTTCCTTGAAAATGTGTGAAACAAATGATCTATTAAAATATTTGATCAGTGACCTGGCCATGTCCATCTAGTTTGCTAGTCTTAAAATCTCTAAATCATATCTATGGTTTGTCCATTCAACGATCACTTTGGAGTCACCATAGACAACTATCTTTGACATGTCCAGCCAATGGGCATAGAATAGGATACCCCACAGAGCAAGGAGCTCCGCTCTCATGTTGGATCCTTTGTCATTAAGCCAACCGAAGGAATAGTAATCTCTAGGCCACTGAACCAACCGAAGGAATATTGATCTCTAAGCCTCGTAATTATTACCATCCCGCTTCCACATAGCTCGAAAGATGAGGTCCCATCAAAGAAACCAATAGGATAATTAGCCCAAATATCCTTTTGGCATAATCTTCTCTTTGATATTTTATCCTTAATATGGCCTCTTTCCTTAAACAAAGGCACAACCTTAATACAAGTGCCCCTCACATATCGCACAAAATGATCAAAGATCACTACATGTGTCACTCTCCAAATACCCCAAATAACATAGAATCCCAGGGCTTTGAATGCCTTATACTCTTGAAACCTTATGTAAGGAAGACCTCAATAGAGGAATTGTCCCATGATGTGCTAAGATTAAGCATATGGAAAACCCCCATCCATACCACATCCGCAAATGGGTATCTGAGAAAAAGATAAGTCATATCTTTTGAGTCCTTTCGACACAACTTGCATTTGCCAGGTCCCTGAAAGCCTCCTGATGCAGGAGCATGTAGTTGACGGGTCATCATGACAGAAGGCTGTTTGGTCTCTGAGATGACTAAGAAGGAAATTGCTAAGTGAACACTGTAGTTGTTTTTTTGTGTTATTTTAATTTAGTAAAGAACAGTATTTAGGAAGGTAGAGGATTAATTAGTCAAATTGTTGCAAGTAATTATTTTTATTTCCATGTCAACTTTTACAAGTTGTAATGTAGGACAATAAACAATTTTTAAACTAAAAAATGTAACCAACAACGATTAGGAGAAAATAGTTTATAGACAATTATTGAAAAGAGACAGAATGCAATTGTAAGAGGTTCAACTTTTTGAGAAGGGGAAATATAAAATATCTCTAAGCACACAACCTATTTTCTAATATCCTATAACTGTCTATCTATCTATCATCCTGTTAAATTGCCTGATACAGGGAAAGCACATTCTCTATTTTTCTTTTTATTCCACAAGCATGTACACATATATGGATTCTATTTGTATGGATTAAAGCAGGTCAATAAATCAAAGTAAGCTTGCAAACATAACTACGGAGTACGTTGCAGAAACGAGGGCATATAGTTCCGGAATTTTTCAATCAAACGAGCACAGAGGAATCCTAGATGTTTTATTCATTTCGAGCATCAAAGGCAGAGACAAGACACATGCATTTTCGAACAATAAAGACAGAAAAATCACACAGGTACTTCTGAAGAAAAAAAAAACCCTCTTTGTTTTATTTGCATATAGTCACAAAACCTCTGTTCAAATATACATATAGTCCATGCGAATAACGTTGTACAAATATCAATGAGTTTGTCATAGTAGACGGGTTTAGAAACCCTAACCGAAAAACAAACTACAACAACTATCCACAACCGAGATATCGCAAGCCAAATAAACCTTGACTACATATAGCTGGTCTGTAAAATAAATTAAAAAAGGTCTCCATAGTAGACTGCTAAACCCTAACTAATGGTGAACATAAAACAAGTGAAAAGAAATATAAGGAGCGACCCTACCCGAGTCTAGCCAGCACGCCGAGAAACTGAGGCCAAAACCCTCCAGAAGGAAACTACCTGCAACAACAAACACCAACAGAAATTTGTGAGCATTCTGTGGTAGAGAAAGAAGAGACTAAAAGAAAATAACGAGACAAGGGTTCGAACTTACCTTACAGAGACAGGGCACCTACATTACAGTCACCAAGGGTCACTCTGCTCATGAAGGAGCAAGTGCGTCAGTTAAAAAGCGTAAAGAGGAGAAAGAACTGATAACAGGGAACAAAGACTTACCTTGACATTGCGGAAGAAACCAAAGCCGAAGACCCTGAGATCGCAACCTGTCCACGAAATAGAGAAATGTAACCAGAGAACTCAACGAACAGTTGCGCAGAAGAAGTCAAGACAAGAGCAGTCCCATAGCCCAGCTAAATAACTAATATCAAGCTTGTACACAGAAAAGTTCCAAATCCTAACAGGCAAGCTATTGTCCATAACTCAACAGAGAGATTAAGCTCCAGATAGAGAAACAAAAAAAGGAAAAACCAATGTCAAATAAGAGTCCCTTACCAGATGGAGAAGCCAAACAAGTTTCCAGGTCAAAAGCCAAGCCATAATACCAAAGGCAACATAATATTTTACAGAGAAAACCGCACAGAAGAACCATATTGCAAAACCCTCAACCTCAACAGCTCGACGAGCAAAATGACCGAGAGATAGGGTTTGAGGACCTCTTACCAAAGCGGGAGTGAAGTTTTCGAGGAGTGGACACTTGTCCAATAACCATTAGCGCGGGTACAAATCATAAGTGTCAGAACCCAAATCAATATTAAATCATTGTAATCAACCGCCGAATGAACAAATATCACATTTATTCAAACTACCCATCATTTAAATTCATTCATTATCCTTTTGTTAACGTTGGTAAGTGTGACAAGGGGGTTGGACCCATCAAGTGGTATCAGAGCAGGAAATTGAAAGTGCCAGGATATGGAAGTTGGAAGATGAGGATGTGGGAGAGGTGTGTGTAGAACAACAGATGAAGGACTGAGGGAAGAAATAAGGATCTTTACTGCTCGTTTGGAGGCAGTGGAAGCAGGAAGAAGAAGGGATCCAAAAATAGGAAATGATAGCGATGAAGAAGCCACAGTTATAACAAACGGATCGGATGAGGAAGGACCAGATATGATGTTGTTGAGGTCGGTTCTGTTGGCCAGCAGCAAGCCCAAACCAGAGATTCCTAATTATGATGGCAACCTATCCACAGAAGTTCTGTTGGATTGGGTGAGTGAGTTGGACAAGTATTTTGAAAGTGAAGAGGTCAGCGAGGACCGAAGACTCAAGTTCACTGCAACAAAGTTGAAGGAACACGCAGCCCTGTGGTGGGACAATGTCCAAGCTGAGAGAAGAAGGATGAATAAGTTACCGATAAAGAAGTGGTCGAGGATGGTGGCCAAACTGAAAGGCAAATTTCTGCCTAAGGATTACCAGGTTGCACTGTATCGACAAGTGTAGAATTTAAGACAAAAAGGGATGACAGTGAGGGAATATATAGAAGAATTCTACCTGGTGAACTTGAGAGCTGGTTATACTGATGAAACCCCAGAGAAGACAGAAAGATACATAAATGGTTTAAGACTGGAAATACTGGATGAAATCAGCATTCTTTCCCCGAGAAATATAGAAGAAGCCTATCAGAGCATTGTGAAGGCTGAGGAAAAGATTACTAGAAAACAAAATGCTAGGAGAGGACGGGGAAACGGGAGAGGACGAGGACAGTCCTATGGCAGAGGACAAACTGCCAATAATAGCGAAGACGACAGCAGCTCCAAGGCTTCAGGAACAGTAGAAAAAGGAGACAGCACTAGAGGTGGCAAGCCATATCAGCGAGGAAGAGGGAATGGCTGAGGTAGAGGAGCAAATTATCAGTGCTACAAGTGCCACAAGTGGGGGCACAGATCGTTTGAATGCCCTGAAGCAGAACAAGCTGGCCAGAGAGGAACGTTTGTTGCACAGCGTGAGGAAGCTGAGGCACCGCCCCAAGAAGTAGAAAATGTGCCAGAAATGGGGGAGGCCTTAGTTCTTAACAAAGTGTTGCTGAAACCAGCCAAAGAAACAATTGAACAGACCCAACGGAATGGACTATTCCAGATAGTTTGAAAATCACACAGAAAGTGTTGCAAATTGATGATCAACAGCCAGAGTACAAATAATTTGGTTGCCACCGAGATGGTAGAGAAGTTGGGTTTGAAGCGGCTTAAGCACCCCACCCCTTACAAGGTGTCGTGGCTGCAGAAAGGCCACCAGCTGTTGGTTGATGAATAGTGTGAGGTTGAATTTCACATTGGCAGGTACAAAGACAAAGTTATCTGTGATATTATGCCAATGGACGTGTGTCACATACTGCTAGGAAGACCATGGCAGTATGATCAGAAGGTAGTACACGATGGGAAAATGAACTGCTACAAGTTTGTTAAATATGGAATCAAGCATACGCTTGTACCCATCAAGGAAGAGGAGACAGCAGAAGCAAGCGAGACGAAGGCATTGCTAATAGGTGGAAAATAGTTTGTGAAATAGATCGAGGAAAGTCAAGTGAACTATGCTATTGTGAGTAGGGAAAAGACAGTGTTGTTGCACACAGAAATATTTGATTTGTCTGCATAAATTTAGGATATGCTGTAGGAATTCAATGACATTGTAGTTGATGATTTACCGGACAAGTTGCCTCCCAAAAGAAGCATCATTCATCATATCGACTTTATAACCGGAGCAAGCCTACCAAATAAGGTAGCATATCAGATGAGCCCCAAAGATAATGAGGAGATCAGGAAACAGGTGCTGGAGTTGCTAGATAAAGCGCTGAGAAGGGAAAGCTTGAGCCCTTGTGCAGTACCAATAGTTCTCGCTCCCAAGAATGGAGGAGAATGGCGGATGTGCATGGATTCACGGGCCATCAACAAAATCACCATTAGGTACAAGTTGACCTACTGGGGATGGACGATATGATGGACTGCCTAAGTGGGGCAGCATACTTCACGAAGATTGATCTAAAGAATGGCTATCATCATATCCGAATCAGGGAAGGAGATGAGTGGAAGACAACCTTCAAGACTAATGAAGGGATGTACGAGTGGCTAGTCATGCCATTCAGTTTGAGTAACGCCCCTAGTACTTTTATAAGATTGATGAACGAAATGCTGAAAGAGTTCATCGGCAAGTTTGTGATAGTGTACCTTGATGACATATTAATTTCAACAGGACTAAAGAGGAGCACCTTCAACATGTTTGAAGAGTGCTGGAGAAATTGCAGCAGAATAAACTGTTGATAAATTTGAAAAAATGTACTTTCCTACAAAGAGAACTAGTTTATCTGGGCTTTGTAATTGTAGAAAATGAGTTGAAGATGGACCCAGAAAAGATTGCAGTAATCATTAACTAGCCATCTCCAAAAAGCTTGTTTGAGGTACATAGCTTTCATAGGTTGCCGAGTTTTTATCGCAAATTTATAAGAAATTTTAGTGAAATCTGTGCGTCTATGTTGGAAACTATTAAAAAGGCTAGTAAGCCTTTTTGTTGGACCAAGGCAACGGAGGAAAGCTTTTAGCTCCTAAAGAAGAAAATTACAGAAAGGCCAATTTTAAGGTTACCAGATTTTAATAAGCTTTTCCAGGTTGGCTGTGATGCAAGTGGTACAACTATTGGCACTGTACTCAACCAAGAAGACAAACCTGTTGCATTCTTCAGTGAGAAGTTGAATGACAGCTGACAAAAGTATTCCTCCTATGACAAGGAATTTTATGCTATCGTCCAAGCTCTGAAGCATTGGAGACACTACCTGTTGGGGGGTGAATTTGTGTTATTTTCTGATAATTCAGCACTACAATATGTGACGCAACAACATAAATTGAACCACAATTATGCCAAATGGGTTGAGTACTAGCAGAGTTTCACCTTTGTGTTGAAACACATCAGCGGGTAGGCCAACAAGGTGGCAGATGCATTGAGCAGAATAGCCTTGCTCTTACAGGAAAGTACGATACAAGTGCTAGGTTTCGAGCATTTGAATGACTTGTATCAGACCGACACGGATTTCAAAGAAGCCTATGAAGCCTATCAAAATCCCGTGCTAAGGAATAATAGTCCATGGTTGGACTACAACTTGCAGGAGGAGCTACTATTTAGAGGGGGACAGTTATGTATTCTTGAGTGTTTGATGAGAGAAAATATTATACGGGAGAAGCATAGTGGAGGTCTAGTCGGACATTTCAGCATAGACAACTTTGGATCAGCTCAGACACTTCTATTACTAGCCAAGAATGAGAAGGGATGTGCAACAATATGTGAGTAGATGTAAAGTCTACTAATTGGCGAAAGGACATAGTCAAAACACTAGACTTTACACACCACTGCCTGTTCCAAGTAGACCATGGGACTTAGTCAGCATTGACTTTGTCTTAGGACAGCCTAGAGCGCAGCAAGGTTACGACTCGGTGATGGTGGTGGTAGACAAGTTTTCAAAAATGGCGCATTTCATCCCTTATCGAAAAACTAGTGATGCCACTCATGTAGCTCACCTGCTTTTCACGGAGATTGTTAGATTACACGGACTACCCAGATCTATTATTTTTGACAGGGACATAAAATTCATGGGACACTTTTGGCGCACCCTGTGGAAGAAGTTGGACACACAATTGAATTTCAACTCTGCATACCATCCACAGACTAACGGGCAAACAAAAGTGGTGAACAGGAGTTTGGGGAACTTGTTATGGAGCTTGACTCGGGAAAATTCATGGTTATGGGATCGTGTGCTCACTCAGGCAGAATTTACTTATAGTGATTCACCGAACCGCAGCACCGGACACAGTCCATTTCAGATCTTGTACGACATGCATCCTCGCAGAATACATGAGTTGCGGGATCTAGGAAAGTTGGAGAAATGAAGTGCTGATGGAGAAGATTTTGCCGAAGCGATGAATGAAATACACGAATAGGTGAAATCAAAGTTGCAGGACAACATTCAGAAATACAAACAACAGGCAGACCTAAAGCAACGGGAAGTACAATTCAATGTAGGTGATGAAGTCCTTGCACACTTACGCAAAGAACGGTTTCCTAAGGGTGCATATAACAAGCTGAAATTCAAGAAGATTGGTCTGTGTAAGATTTTGCGTAAATTCTCATTCAACACTTATGAGATACAACTGCCACTAGATATAGGCATATCGCCTATTTTCAACATGGCAGACCTATTCCCATATACTGCCAACCCGGAAGATGACAGTGTGGTATGGCCAGAACGGGACACCCAAGTTGGAGACAGTTCTTGGATGAGGCACATGCCTTCGGCTCGACCCCATGAGATCGAGAAGATTCTCGACACACAGGTGGCCAAGAGGACTCGCAGGAAGGAGTATTTACGTTACCTTGTCAAGTGAAAGGACAATCCAATCGAGGATAGTTCGTGGCTCGACGCGACGCAAATATAGAAGGCGGGTTATTCTGTGGAGGAGCTCATGGAATGGAGCCATGAATTTTTCTTACCCCAGGAGCCTGATGCAGGAGCATCTAGCTGATGGGTCATCATGAAAAAAGGCTGTTTGGTCTCTGAGAGGACTAAGAAGGAAATTGCTAAGTGAACATTGTAGTTATTTTTTTGCGTTATTTTAATTTAGTAAACAATAATATTTAGGAAGGTAGAGGATTAATTAAACTGTTGCAAGTAATTATTTTTATTTTCATGTCAACTTTTACAAGTTGTAACATAGGACAATAAACAGTTTTAAAACTAAAAAATGTAACCAACAGAATGTAACCAACAACAGTTAGGAGAAAACAGTTTCCAGACAATTATTGAAAAGAGATAGAATGCAATTGTAAGAGGTTCGACTTTTTGAGAAGGGGAAATATAAAATATCTCTAAGAACACAAACTATTTTCTAATATCCTGTAAATGTATATCTATCTATCATCCTGTTAAATTGCCTGATACAGGGAAAGCACATTCTCTGCTTTTCTTTTTTCCACAAGCATGTACACATATATGGATTCTATTTGTATGGATTAAAGCAGGTCAATAAATCAAAGCAAGCTTGCAAACATAACTATGGAGTACGTTGCAGAAACGAGGGCATACAGTTCCAAAAATTTTCAATCAAAAGAGCGTAGAGTAATCCTGGACATTTTATTCATTTCGAGCATCAAAGGTAGAGACAAGACGCATACATTTTGGAACAGTAAAGATAGACAAATCACACGGGTACTTCTTAAGAAAAAAAACCCTCTTTTTTTATTTACATATAGTCACAAAACATTTGTTCAAATATACATATAGTCCATGCAAATAACGTTGTACAAATATCAATTAATTTGTCATAGTATACAAGTTTAGAAACCCTGACTGAAAAACAAACTACAGCAACTATCCACAACCGAGATATCACAAGCCAAATAAACATTGACTACATACAGCCGGACTGTAAAAAAAAAAGAGGTCTCCACAGTAGACTTCTGAACCCTAACTAACAGTGAACATAAAACAAGTGATAAAAAATATAAGGAGTGACCCTACCTGGGTCTAGCCAGCATGCCGAGAAACCGAGACCGAAACCCTCCAGAATGAAACCACGTGCAACAACAAATACCAACCAAAATTTATGAGCATTCTGTGGCAGAGAAAGAAGAGACTGAAAGAAAATAATGAGACAAGGGTTCGAACTTACCTTACAGAGATAGGGCACCCACATTGCAGTCAACAAGGGTCATTCTGCTCACGAAGGAGCAAGTGCGTCAGTTAAAAAGCGTGAAGAGGAGAAAGAACTAATAGCATGGAATGAAGAATTACCTTGAGATTGTGAAAGAAACCGAAACCGAAGACCCTGAGACCACAACCTATCCACGAAACGGAGAAATGTAACCAGAGAACTCAACGAACAGTTGCACAAAAGAAGTCAAGACAAGAGCAGTCGCATAGCCCAATTAAATAACTAATATCAACCTTGTACACAGAAAATTTCCAAAGCCTAACAGGAAAGCTATTGTCCATAACTTACCAAAGGGATTAAGCGCCAGACAGAGAAACAAACAAAGGAAAAACTAGTTTCAAATAAGAATCCCTTACCAGACGAAGAAGCCAAACAAGTTTCTAGGTCAAGAGCCGAGCCAGAATACCAGAGGTAGCATAATATTTTACAGAGAAAACTACACAGAAGAACCATATTGCAAAACCCTCAACCTCAACAGCTCGAGGAGAAAAATGATCAGGAGATAGGGTTTGAGGACCTCTTACCAAAGCGGGAGTGAAGTTTTCGAGGAGTGGATACTTGTCCAATAACCATTAGCGTGGGTACAAATCATAAGTGCAGGAACCCAAATCAATCTTAAATCATTGTAATCAACCGTCGAATGAACAAATATCACATTTATTCAAACTTCCCATCATTTAAATTCATTCATTATCCTTTAATTAATGTTGGTAAGTGTGACAAGGGGGTTGGACCCATCACCTCTTTTGAGGAGGTTTTTCCATGAAAGAATCTTGTTGTGGACCACCAACCATAAAAAAAACTTTAGCTTCTCTGGAATGTCTAAAATCCACGTCTTTTAGAAGGTCCAATTGGTTCTTGGATCGAGCAATTGACCCTATGTGATGTATGAGTACACAACACTAATGAACACCTGGAATTTAACCATGTTACCGATCCAAGATAGTTGGTTCTCCTTCAAAAATAAATTAATATCAACTAGACTCGATTAGTCAATTAGAGCAAGGCATATATATGAAGCTTTAAAATCATATCTATTCCTTTCTCTAATTGACTAAGCTATCCAAACCCAAATTCATATTCATATTACACTTCTAAACTTAAAAATTGTTGATAATTCACACAACCTTATCTAATTATTGGTTGCACATGCATGCAACGTTCTTAACGACATCATGAGTAACAACCCCGACCTCCCTCTACTCAAATATCTAACACAACTCATCATGCAAGAAAAAGTTATCCATTAAGTGTAACTTGTATATTGTAGGGGAAGGAAGGCTCATCCCCTGTCATGTGCCCCCTAGATAATCGAGTCCGAATTTCGTGGTAAATCCAAAACCAAATTGCAACTTACATGTTATCAGTCCTAGCTTCAAATTTCAGAATTTTATAATGGATACATCATAGTATGTACACAGACTCCACAACTACAAATTCCATTATCTTGGTCATTGGTAGCTTTGTGAAACTCCTTAACCATGACCCACTTCACACATCAAGTGAATCACCTTCAACACAACCAAACTGCAAGGTTATTAATGATGTTTTATAACCGTGTTTTTTTTGTGAAGTTAAAATTTGTATTGTCTCCTAATGATGGTTACAATTTAGTATTTATATGATTCACCATTGGAAAATCCCCATCAAATACATAAATTCAAACTTTTTCAAAAGAGTTTTAGTCCAAAATCTAACCATGTCAATTATATCTAGAAGTCTAAAAATAGGCACTAGCTTACAGGACCTATAATAAATTGATACATACAAAAATGATGCATAAGGACTAACAAACTAACACAAAAAACCATCAATAGAAGTGATTGAGTCAGTATGTTCTACTTGGATGGGTTCTTTATTGTTGCTAGAAGAACAGCCTAGTTCTGGAGGGAGGCCTGTGTGTCTTTAAGTGTGTCCAATCCTTTGGTAAATGCTTGTTAGTTTCCTTTGCATGTGATCCAAGATAGTTGCATGTTTTTTGTAGTTGCATTTATTTCAAGGGGACCCTTCCAAGGAGGAATTCAAGGTGCTACTATGATAGCAATGGATAGGAAAAAAACCTGTAGGTGCTATGAAATGATTTTGTAGCGCTAAAAAAGAATTGTTTTCAAATTTTAGGGAAGGTGAAGCGACCCACCCTCTGTAAACTTGATTTTTCGCGGTCTAACTTGTCTCCCAACTCAAAAAATGTTCTCCTAAGACCTCTCCTCGTCAAGGATTCTCCCTCACTCAACTTAATGACCCGAGTTCCAATCCAAGGAATGAGTCATTGCCTGCAAAAACAAAGGCGTTGCAAAATAATTTGAAGGTTACAATAAATGGAACACGCACAGATAACCACAACTCAAAGTCAAATTTTGATAGGCATATAATAATTCCGTAATGGTCACAATAAATTTTGAAACTTAATTAAATGCACACACAGTTCTATTAGAAACGAGAGAAGGAAAAACACAAATTTATGAATATGCACAGATGCAAAACTTTCTTATCATTTACTTCAATCATACATACTCGAAGGCAGGAGAAGAGTTGCACCTCCTCTCATTCGATGTCCCTTTTATTCACAACTTCAACAAATGGTCTGCTTCATCTTCTCTCCTAAATGAGGGAAGTAAAAAATACAACCATGTGAGTTAATTATTACAATGAGAAATAACTCCCAAATTTCTAGACTCTTCGACTTATGCAAGAATACTCCAATCTTACACCTATATTAAATATTCAAAACTCTAACAAAAACAAAAAAAATTAGTTGCTAGCATAAACATGTGGCTAGTCCACCACATTGTTAATCTCTTCTCCATTTCTTCATCTTGAGCGCAATCTAATGCACCTGCATTAGACTCCCCAAGAAGAAAAAATTCATGACCTCTTGCTCAGATTAGAGAAATTTTGATGTCTAAAATGGGCCTCAAAACAAAAATGTATAACCAAAACAAACTTTATAAGAAACAATAGGATTCAAGAAGATGATGTCAACCATGGGGGGATGATTCACCATTTTTGTACTTAAAAAAAAAACAAAAAACAAAAAACAAAAAAAACAAAAAAACAAAAACAAAAACAAAAACAAAAACAAAAACAAAAACAAAACAAAAACAAAAACAAAAACAAAACAAAAACAAAAAACAAAAAAAACTACTTTTCAACTCGTATTTTCAACTTATCTCCCTACGGTTTACTCAAATTGGGAGCACTCATTCAATGCATAATTTAATTCGTTATTGAAGGAGTATCCCTGTTGCATACTTTCGATGAACCTTGCTACACGAAAAATGATAAATGCATGCAAAAGTGTGACTACGATCATACTTTTTCATGTATATCTCATTTTTCATGTAGTAGGGTCTATAAAAAATATACAGCATGGATACTCCTTGGATGAGGAATCAAATTCCACATCCAACAAGTGCTTCCACTCAAAATTTGAGTAAAACTGTAGGGATATAAGTTGAAAATACGAGTTGAAAAAAACAGTTTTTTCTTTTTTCCCCTTAAAATTCGATGATGTAATCTAATATTATTTTATTATTTTATAATATTCCTTAGAAGACCCATTTTAGACCTCAAAATTTCTCTAATGTAAGGTCCTCTATAGGGTAACCTACCTTTTGTAGAGCTGCAACACTCATCCATGTAGAATCCTCCATTAGACGATCCTTCCACTTCACCAAAAAATCCAAATGCTCTTTTCCCCTGGGGTTCTTTGCAACTCTGGTGTCTATAATTCTTTCAGCCTTCGGACCCTCGACTGTCATAGGCATCTTCTTCACCCAACTTTGTTCACTGGCTTCTCCACTGACCTCATTTGTTGTAAATGCACCTTCATCACCAACTTGATAGGGATACAAATCAGCCACATTGAACATGGGCGAGATACCTATGCCCATAGGTAAACTCCAATTCATAACAATTTGTGGAAAACTTCTTGAGTATCCTACAAAGTCCTATTTTCTTCATCTTGAGTTTTATTATTCCCTTGTTGAGAATCTCTCCTTTCTCAGGTGGGCTAAGACCATGTCCCCTACCTTAAAGTTTACCTCTCTTCTTCTTAAATCTTCTCTTTGTCTGTACTTGTAGTTGTTGTCCTGTAGATTTTGTTTTATCTCCTCATGTAAGTCACTCATTGTTGCTGCAAAATCCTCCCCATCAACACTTCTCTGCTCAAGGTTGCTCAAATCTCTTAGTTCACAAAATCCTCTAGGATGCATTCCATACAAAATCTAAAACAAACTCTTCCCCATGCTCCTATTTGGTGAATCATTGTATGCAAAATCAACTTGTGCTAACACATGATCCCACTGCTTGGGGTGTTCATACACAAGGCTTCACATTATGTTTCCAATACTCCTATTGATAACTTTAGTTTTCCCATTAGATTGTGGATGATAGGTTGAGCTCAATTTCAATTTTGTTCTAAGCTTCTTCCACAAGGTCCTCCAAAAATGCCATGTGAACTTCGTGTCCATGTTAGAGATTATACTCTTTGGCAAGCCATGTAATCGGACAATATCCTTGAAAAACAAATGATCCAAATATATAGCATCATTAGTCTTGTAACACGGGATAAAATGAACCATCTTTGTAAATATGTCCACAAATACATGTATGGAGTACTTAACTCATTGCGTCCTTGGTAAACCCAAAACAAAGTCCATACTCACCCATTCCCATGGTCTGTTGGGAATGAGAAAAGGAGTATATAATCCAACATTTTGACTCTTCCCTTTCACATGACAAGACACTCTGTATTTGCTCACATATTTCTTCACATCTGCCCTCATCTTTGGACAAAAATAGACATGTTCTAGTTTCCCAAGTGTCTTTTCCCAACCAAAATGCCCAATCAATCCTCCATTGTGTTTTTCTTGCATCAGATTTCTCTCATTGAGTGACGAGGAATACATAATTGGTTTTTATTGAATAACAAACCATCCTGCAACATAAACTCGCTCCATGGGATGTTATCTCTGCTCACGAGGTTCTTGCATGCTTCAAAGGCCTCTCAAAAATCAACATCATCCTCATACAAGTCCTTCAAATAATCAAAGCCCAAAATATGTACATGGCACTCCTGCATGATCAAACTCCTCCTAGTCAAAGCCTCAACTACCCTATTTTCTTGTCCACTCATATGTTTCAGAAAAAAGGTGAAACTTTGTAGGAATTCCACCCACTTGGCATGCTTATGGTTAAACTTATGTTGTTCCATCATATGTTGTAATGTAGAATTGTCAGGTAATAGAACAAGCTCCTTAGGCATCAAATAGTGTCTCCAATGCTTCAAAGCTTGAACCAACACATAAAATTCCTTTTCATAAGAGGAGTATTTTTGTTTTGAATCATTCAACTTCTTGCTGAAATATGCAATTGGTTTACCTTCTTGACTCAATACTGCTCCAATGGTTGTTCCACTGGCATCACATCTGATTTGGAAAAGTTGATTGAAATCAGGTATTTTCAACACTAGTTTCTTAGTGATCTTGTTCTTCAAGAGTTCGAAACTTTTCTCTGCTACCATTATCCAACAAAATGGATGTTTATCTTTCTTGATCGTTTCAACAATGGGTGCACAAATACCACTGAAGTTCTTGATGATCTTCCGATAAAAGCTAGGCCATGAAAGCTCTTAAATTTGAAAATGTTCTTGAGTGAAGGCCAACTTACAATTGCCTCTATTTTCTCCAGATTCATTTTTAGTCCATCCTTTGAAATGATAAAGCCTAAATATACCAGCTCAAACCTCGTGAAAGCACATTTCTTTAGGTTAATCAACAATTTCTCTTGCAACGAACTTTCTAGAACATATCTTACATACCTAAGGTGTTCTTCTTTTGTTTGGCTGCAAATCAAAATATCATTCAAACAAATAATTACAAAGTTACTAACAAACTCCTTCAAGACCTTGTTCATCAACCACATGAAAGTACTTGTTGCATTTGTCAATCCAAATGGCATGATCAGACGTCCATATAGCCCGCTATTGGTCTTGAAAGTTGCCTTGCACTTGTTCCCTTCTTCGATCTAGATATGATGGTAACCACTCTTTAAATCAAGATTTCCAAGGTAGGTTTCCCCACTCAAAAATTCCATCATGTCATCCATCCGTGGCAATGGGAATCTGTATCTAATTTTGATTTTGTTGATTGCTCTTGAATCTGTGCACATTCTCCATTCTCCATCCTTCTTTGGACTAAGTACCGCAGGGACAAAATGTGGAATCAAGCTCTCCCTTATCAATCCCTTATCCAATATTCCTTGAACATGTTTCCTTATTTCCTTATTCTCCTTGGGTCTCATTCGGTAAGCAACTTTATCCAGAAGGCTTTCTCTTGGTATAAAGTCTATGTGATGGATGATACTTCTCTTAGGTGGCAATTAAATTGGAAAACCATCTACCATGATATCACTAAATTCATGCAACATAACTTGAATCTCAATAAGTAAATATTCAATTTTAATGTGTAGATGTATTACCTTTGGTTTGAAAACCAATGAATAACTATCCTCTTCTTTCTCCATTTCTTGCAGAAATTATTTTCTTCCTAACAAAAGTGCTTTTGAGCTACTTGCCCAGGTTGTACTCTCCTCCTTTAATGGTACAAGAGTATGCTTGATACCATCCTTTTCAAACTTGTAAGTGTTGTTCTCTCTATCATGCATCACTTTCCTATCAAATTTCTAAGTTCGGCCAAAAATGATGTGGCATACATCCATTGGCATGATGTCACAAACTATCTTATCTTTATGCATTCCTATCTGGAACTCCACTTCATTCTGCTCACTCACCAACAATTGGTGACCTTTCTGCAACCATGACACTTTATATGGTGTTGGGTGCTTCAACCTTTTCAATCCAAGTTTTTCCAGCATTTCTATGGAAACTAGTTTGTCAGTGCTTCCACTGTTAATCATTACTTTTCAACACTTTCCTCTGGCCTTGCAAATAGTCCTAAACAAGGCTCTTCTTTATGAGGGTTCAACAATCTACTTGGATGGTTTTAACAAGAATTTTTTCATCATTAGATATTTATCCCATATCTGGTGCATTTTTTTCCACAGGTGCCTGTGGTTCTACTACTTCTAGCTAAGCTACATATGCATATCTCTGTCATAATTTCTTATTCTCAGGACACTTAAAAGATCTGTGAGCCAGCTTCCCACATTTATAATACTATTAGATAGTCCGTTTTCCTCTTCCTCTATCTCTACCTCTTCGGTAAGGTCTTCCTCCTCTGGATTCACCTTCTTTCTCTTATTGTCTTTGTTGTCCTGGGTTACTTGCATCTTTATTTTGAGTTGAAGCTTCCCCCCTTCCAGTTGTTTGTCCTCTTCCTCTAGCTAAATCACAACCTCTTCCTGAATTCTTCTTCCTTGTTATGTTATCTTCTGCCTTTAAGGAAAAGTGATATGCTTCTTCCGTCATCCTGGGAGAAAGCATGTTGATTTCATCTTGAATCTCCATCTTTAAACCATGGATGTACCTTGTTGTTTTCTCTAGAGCGTCTTCTACATAACCTGCCCTCAAATTCACTTTGTAAAACCCCTCAGTATACTCTCTTACTATCAAGAGCCTTTGCTTGAGGTTATGCACTTGCATATAGAGGGATAGATGATAGTCTTTTGACAAAAAAATTCCCTTCATATTCACTACCATCTTATCCCAAATCTTTATCAATGGTTTCCCCTGTTTTTTCCTTTCTACCTGCACATTGTCCCACCACAATGAAACGTGACCTTTCAACTTGGTTACAACAAATTTTACTCTCTTGTCTTCTTCAATCTCCTCATGATCAAAATACTTATTTGATTAATTGATCCAATCCATCAAATTCTCGATTATCGGGCTGATATCAATGGTAGGCAATTCAGGTTTTGATCTTGAACTTGAGCTTAACACTGACCTCAATAATTTATCTTTCGGAGCTTCATGCACATGTGCTACTATTTATGCTCCAGCTTCCTCCTCTGATCTGCTGCCATCTTTAGCCACAGGGTCTTGCTGCCTACTTGCCTCCATGACCTATAAATTAGCTTGCAACCTCTCTGTCTCTTCCCACAGTTCTGCATTAGCTACAGGCCTCCCTCCTCAACCTTGTTCTCTTCTTGCTTGCATAGCCATCTCCCTATGTTGTATACAAAAACCCAATGTCATACATGGCTCTGATACGACAAATTGATAAGAATGGAAAGGACAAAAAGGAGCCTTAGACACAAAAATGCACCCCATAAATTCATTTTGTGGAGTGCTCAATAGAAAACATGTAGGCGCTATGAAATGATTTTGTAGCGTTTTTTTAAAAACATGTAGGCACTACAAAATGATTTCTTAGCACTAAAAAAAGTCTCTGTTTTCGAATTTTAGGGAAGCTGAAGTGACTCATCCTCTACAAACTCGATTATCCATGATCTAACTTGTCTCCCAGCTCAAGAAATGTTCTCCTCCAACCTCTCCTCGTCAAGGATTCTCCCTCACTCAAGTTAATGGCCTGACTTCCATTCGAAAGAATGTGTCACTTCCTGCAAAAAATAGAGGCGCTGCAAAATAATTTGAAAGTTACGGTAAATGGAACAAGCATATATAAACACATCTCAAAGTCAAATTTTGATAAAAATATAACAATTCCTGAATGGTCACAACAAATTCTAAAACTTAATTAAATGCACAAACAGTTCAATTAGAAACCAGAGAAGAGAAAAGCACAGATTTATGAATATAAACAGATGCAAAAATTTCTTATCGCTCACTTGAAGCATACATACTCAGAGGTAGAAGAAGAGTTGTGCCTCCTCTCATTCGATGTCCCTTTTATTCACAAATTCAATAAATGGTTTTTTTCCTCTTCTCTCTCAAATGAGGGAAGTCGAAAAGACAACAATGTGAGTTAATTATTACAATGAGAAATAACTCCCAAATTCTAGACTCTTCGACTTAGGCAAGAATACTTCAATATTACACCTACATTAAATATTCAGAACTCTAAAAAAAACAAAAAAATTATTTTCTAGCATTAACATGTGTCCAGTCCACCACATTGTTAAGCTATGCTCCATTTCTCCATCTCAATCTTGACCTAATGCACCTACATCACAGTAGATCTCCACAATGTACATATATTGGTTGTATCCTCCTCAACTAGAACTCGAAATTCAGTGAGGGTGTGCCACTCATCTACCAATTCTCATTCCACCTAAGTCAGATCATCTTGAAAGGGCTACAGGGATAGTTCCTGAAACCTAATTGTCAAACTTTCTACTCTCATTTGTGCCCTAGTTCGTCCACACTTCTAGTAATAAGCCACACAATGACAATCTCGTGCATGTTGATGCAACATATCTTGTGAATCAAACTGAGAATGAGGGGCCATAGAAAAAATGAAAGCAATTGGCACAGTGTCAAACCTCCTAAATAAAATTGAGGGAGGGAGAAAAGGGTTTTATGGCTTGGACAAGGGGCTAAGGCTCCTACCCTTGAAAGTGTTATCATATAATGAGAAGGAATTGTCTAACCCACACCCAAGGGAAAGCCCCGCTATAGAAAAATACAAACCACACTAAAAAAACCATAGTGAAAGTTAAACGAAAATGCCCATAAGAGTAGATAATAAACCTATTAATAGTAGCTCGAATGTGTTCCAAAATTGGCACAATGAGTGGGGTGAGAGAGGGATTAGCCTTCAGGCTCTATTATTTATTTCTTTGACTTGGTTGCGAAGAAGGAGGTGTCTTTAACAAACAAGGAAGTCACTAGGAAACTATAGAGGTGACTAGGAAATTATAGAGGTTGGCTAGTAATTCCAACCTATATGTCAAATACCACTACCATAGATTACATAATCCCATAATAACACCATAATCCTAAAATATTTCAACCTAGTAAATTGAAAAAATAATAGAGGAGGAATGTTTCCCTAATATTCATCTTGAGAGATGATAATTTTCTAGATATTATCCACTAAAAAAGGCATAATAAAGACCTACAACAAAGTTGTGAAGTTGTAACAGCACCGGGTTAAAAATCCATGTAATAAAGTAAAAATAAGACCAAGGTTATGGGACACTTATTCCAAGCTGAATGATTGGAAAAACATCCTAGTGGGTGTTCATTTTTATTATGGCTAAGGAAATTAGAAAAGGCAATGATAAAGGTTTTGGAAAGGAAACTGACATTTGACATTTTATTTATGAAAATAATGGAAATTAAGAAAAAATAAAGGTGAAAGGTCACAGGGTTCATGTGATGAGGAAAATGAAAGAAAAATAATGGAAATTGAAGAAAACAGAGGCTTCATTAATAAAAAGGCTTTTGAGGATCAATTCACAACCTTTTGTCAATGCAATTTTGGAGCTCTCTCTCTATTCTCTCTATTCTCTCATACTCTCACACACACAGAGTATTCTTGGAGCACTCTAACATTGGAGGAAGGAAGGAAAAGGAAGGACAACAAATCAAAGGGGAAGTAAAAATCAAGCAAGGAAGAGTTGGATCAATTAGCTACAACGAGATTACTTGCAAATATCGAGTTTCATATATGATTTCCTTGCTAGTTTTGGCATGCATGGTACATGAATGAGTGTATTTGGTTCTCTTGTTGTCATTGGCATGGGTTTTTCCAGGTGTGATATTAGTTTTCAACCTTGCCTTTCCATTTCTAGATAACCATGATGTAATGGCTTTTCTTTTACTTGGTTGAGATGGATTGTTGGATGGTTTTGAAATTGAGTGGAGTGGTCTCAGGAAAAATCGCAAGGCCTAGGATTCCCTTGACCGATAATGGCAGGATACACAGTAAAGCTTGGTTGTGTGTTAGGCCCCTATACTACTAATGTAACCCCTTACTGTTATTAGTGCAACCCCCTTATTATATTGTTGTGCCCATGTAGTCCCCAAATTGTTATTAGTGTTCCCCATAGAAGCCCACTATTGTTATTGGTGTGCCCTTATATTATTATTGTTATGTCAGCTCTGATTATATTATGACCCCTTAGGCTCCTATATACAGAAAGGAGGTCTTGTCATTTGTATCATCCAAGAATTTTTCATTTGTGTAATGCAAAGGAGGTTTCCCCCTCGAAGAGGCTTATTTCTAAGTCATTGATCTATCTTTTCTATCTTTTTGTGAGCTAGTTTCATAACATTTGGTATCAGGGCTTTGGATTCTAGGGTTTCGTTGCTCCAAATAGGTCATCATGGAATTTTCTCTATAACATTTTTTATGCAACGTTTAAGAAGCTAAAAAAAACCCATTTGAATCGAGATCTGACTGCACCTTGGGTCCGAATTTCAGATCTCGTATCGCTATATTTTCAGAGATATGATCTGAGGAAGTTATGGTTTTTGCAAGCTCTAGAATTCCATCTCAAATAGGTCATCATGACCTTTTCGCTATAATTTGTTTTCAATGAAGTTTAGATTTTAAAATTAAAACCCATTTGCACCGCAATCTTGGTGAAGCTCAGGCCCAAATTTCAGATTTGTCTTCTTTATATTTTCGAAGATATAGTCCATGAAATTTAGGGTTTCTACAGGCTCTAGAATTACATCCCAAACAGGTGACTTTTGGAAAATCGTCATAACTTTCTCTCTGAGCATCAAATTAAAATTTCGTAAGAAGTTAAAAAAAGAAGAAAGATGGTAGTTTTTTGTGTATTGGTTTCAGGTCCTAAGGTATAAACAGTGACATGTGGCACTTTGTACAAGTTCGCTCTGTTGAACTAGTCTATAATCAGGACATTGTGGGAGATTTGACATAACTCTTCCTTGGAGAAATGGTTTCATAACATTGTGATACCCTTGTTGGACTTAGGAATCCCTTAACTAGTAATGGCGGGATGCATGGTAAAGCCTAGAGGGTGGAGATGGAAAAATTCCTCGTTGGGCCTAGGAATCCCGTGATCTGTAATGGAGGGATACATGATAAAGCCTACAGGGTGGAGACAAACAAATTCCTATTGGTTTAGGTGGATATATCTAGAGGAATCCATGCTTGTTTAGGGCCTAGTGATCCCTTGACCAGTATATGGTGGGATTGTGGTAAAGCATGTAGTGTATGTTTATTGTTTGGGCCTAGGAATCCCTTGGTTGGATACACGGTAAAGCTTGAGGAAGCCTGGATTGGTTTTGTTGTGAGTCCCATATTCATGCTTGGAATATGGCATGCAGGCGATTGGCTGAAAGAAAGAATTGGTTCAACCCAATCTATGGTGGGGTGGTGCGTGGAAGTCCTTGACTTAGTTGGATTTTGCATATGTTAAAAAGAGCTCTTTCCTCTTGTGCTTTATGTGTAAATATACTTGTTAGTATGTGGTTTTAATGGTTGTTCTATCATTTTTATTTTGTTGGTTAAATGTTAGTTATAAGCATGGTTTATGTTAGACTTGAGTTATGGCTCTCATCTTGTTTTGTTTTATAAATGAAATGTTAATGAATGTATGACCTAATAGATGATATTGCAACTATTATGAGAAGGCACTAGACCTTCTTGGTAATTTTGAGATAAATATCACACCCTTCTGTTCATATATGCATTTATAGCTTGTAGATTACATGTTCATGACATGTTTGATGGAATTCATGTCATGTCTGTTAAGGGTTACGTCAAGTCCTTGTTCAAGTGGTTGCATTTGTAGCCTTATTTCATTGATATTTTTCATATCTGAAAGTTTCATGAAGTTATGCGCATAGGCCTAAGTCCTATCCCTAAAAAGGTGGATCAGAATTCGGGGTCACTAACACAAAACTACCTGAAAAAGGTTACATTCGCATGGATGCCTTACTATGGGAGTGACTAGAGGGTCTCAGTTGCATGGAAGGCTTTTCATAGGATTTATTTGAGAGTTTTCAATAAACATGCCTAATAATTTTATGTCAAATTATATTTTATTTAAAAAATAAGAAAAACATCGACAACTTTTTCCTTTTAACTTATTCACTCTCATTTAGTGATTTAAACATAACCATTTACAAAGTAGAAAATAGGCATTTTCATTTTATAGCCATGTTTGTTTTATCTATAATTTGTTATTACCTTATATTGATTGAAAATTGCCCATCCTTATTTCATGTCCAAACAGTGAGAGAAGATACTCGTTGGAGATAGAGGCAAGATACCGTACCAAAAGAAAAGTAAAACAGTGGTCCCTTGTTATGAAACCAGGTCACAAAAATATAGAAAAGATAGATCAATGCCTTAGAAATAAGCCTCTTCATGGGGGCAACCTCCTTCACATTACACAAATGAACAATTCTTGGATGTACAACTTACAAGACCTCCTTGCTATATATAGGAGTTTAATGGGTCATAATATAATCAGAGCCGACATAACAATAATAATGTAAGGGCACAATAATAACAATAGTGGGCTTCTATGGGGCACAATAATAACAATATGGAGACTACATGGGCACAACAATATAATAAGGGGGTTATACTAATAACAATAACGGGTTACACTAGTAATATAGGGACCTAACATAGACAAATTAGCTCCAAATGTCAAAAAGTGTATTCAGATTACTCCAAATCCTCCAGAAGAGAAAAGTGTGAATTGCTCAAGAAGACCGAAATTCCAAGTATTGAGATGATGAAAGATCAAAAATAAATGATCTCTAATATATATGTGTGCTACTGATGTCTAATGATGCCTAGATGTTAAAATTGGCAACTAGGGCCAAATTCCACCTTAGGACAGCTCATATGATGGAGATGATTATTGCATTGGATTCTTCTTTTCGAGAGGTCCAATTTTGATATAACGATCATCTCATTTTGATAAGCAGAAATGGAATTTTGAATTTATTCTCTCTCATCACAAATTGTCAAGGTTGGCCTCAATCAAATGTGCCTCAATCAAATGTAGGCTCATAAGCCCAATAGATGTGACTCCTCACCCTCAACGAAGTGTATAAATAGGAGTGACCTCTGTCCTCATTTGGATATCACTCATCTCATCATGCATCTCTCTCTCTCCTCTCTTGATTGGTTTGTACAGCGTGCAGGCAGTGTTCTCTACTTCGCACATGTGAAAGGAGGACAAATTTCACGACTATTTTGGAGGCCGAAAAATTCAGGAAACAAGACAAAGTTGACTAGCATTGACTTGGGTGATTTTGACTAGCGTTGACTTTGTTCTATAGGGCAAAATTTCAATTTTTCAAAGCCGCATTGATTGGCAAAGTTTTCAAGGTGATTGAGACAGTTTGATTGGTTTGACTTCAACATTGACTTTAGCCTTTGACCACATAAATTACAACAATGTTTGACTGGGTTGACCAAATTGTTTTTGGGTTGACTTTGACCCTCTTGGAAGGCCGAATTTATCTGTTGTTGACCGAGCTACTTAGAGGACATTTTGGAGCTGCTTTGACCACCACTGACTTTCTAATCAGGGCTGCATTTGACTGTTGTCGACTGTTGATTTGACAGGATTGTTTTGGGCAAGTTAATTTGATACTTGTACTCTCTCTCTTTGCTGAACTATTGAAGAATAATAAGAAGATTTGATCAAAGGGTTTCCCCACATTGGGGTTTTTCCCTGGCATCCGCCACATCTTGTGTCCTCTTGTCTTGGCTTGTCTTCTGCACGTGTTTTTATGTTCTATCTGCATTTACTGTCAATGTGTTTAAATTAACATGATTGCTACTGGATATAATTGGAAATTGTCATTCGGCTAATAAGGAACATTGAAGTAAATTGTGCTAAAGCATACAACATACCATTGTTATCTAAAATTAACATGGTATCAGAGCTCAGGGGAAGACAAAGCCCAAGCAAGAGTGAGCAAAAGCAATCACTAAGGGAAGTTGTTGGACAAGGACTTGGACCTAGTCCCAATGACGACTACATCTTTCTTCAAATCCGAGGACAAGCTTAAGGAAAAATCCGACTATCACGCATGGAAGATGACTCTAGATTTGACATTGGAAGAAAACGATGCCATGGACTATGTCAAAGGAAGAATCGTGGAGCCTCCTTCAAATGCATCCACAATTGCACAAACAAAGTACAAGAAAGATGAGGTTAAAGCTAAGAAAATTATTATTCATTCTATTCACAAGCCTTTGGTTGCCTATATTTCTGATTTGGAAACATCTAAGGAGATGTATGACAAGTTGGTTGGGATGTTCAAAGCAAATAATGTAAATCAAGTTCTCTTTCTCAAGAACAAGTTGAAAGATATGAAGATGGATAGAGGAGAATCTATCCAATCCTACTTCATGAGGATTCCCAAGATCAAGAATGATCTCTTATCTATTGGAAAAGCCATTTGTGACAGGGAACTCTTATCACACTTGGAGGCCTTACAAGAGAATGGGATGTGTTCAACACTACCATCCTCAACAATGACAGGATTCTGAGATTTGATGATTTATTGGCTAGATGCACTTAAGAAGAAATAAGGATGATGGAAAGAGACAAGCCCTCAAATGGAAACAATCCTACCGCCTTCTCCGCTCATTCTAAGAGGAGGAACAATGCTGATCCAAGGAATCAAGGACAAGGATTCAAGCCGAGATATAAAGAAGGAAAAAAAGAAAGATGCTTCAATTGCAACAGGTTTGGCCACTTCGCTAAAGAGTGTCCTCACAAGAAGGATACTCCAAGAGATGATGACAACCATAACAACAACTTCAAGGGCAATGGCAATCAAAGGAACAACAAGTTCAATAACAAAAGAAAGAGAAATGCTCTTGCTGCTCAAAATGGAAATGGTCATCCTCCCAAGAAGTTGAGAAACTCCAGGTATGAAGAAGTTAATGTTGTAAAGCAAAAATAATTTTATCTTATTTCTCCCCTCACCACTGCCTCTCCTTCGAATACATTGGATCATTGGTTCATTGATAGTGGTGCCTCAAGGCACTTCACTAGGTACAAAAAGGCTCTCTCTAACTTGATTGAAAAGAAGACGAATATGGAGATTATACTTGGGGATAATGCCACTTATCCCGTGAAAGCTATTGGGACTATTACTCTTCACTTAAATCAAAGTCAAACCCTCCAGCTACAAGAAGTATTATATGTACCCGATCTGAAAAAGAACTTGGTCTCTATTTCTAAGATGGAAGATAAAGGTTTCAAGGTGTCATTCATTGATGGGAAGGTTCGTGTTTGGCAAAGGAACCCAAGAGATTCATTCACTCTTAGATTCAGGGTTGAAGGTCTCTATCAAGTTGGAGGAAGTTTGTTGGAAGCAATGACTTGTGATACTTCTCTTCAATCCGAATTATGGCACCGGAGATTTGCTCACCTTCATTTCAAAGCCTTACCTGATGTAAGGAAGATGGTCACAGGTATGCCCGAATTCAACTTAGATCGATGAAGGTGTTTGTCAAGGTTGTGAAGTTGGAAAACATACAAGGGGACCATTCCCCTCAAGTGAAACTCAAACCACCGATATTCTTCAATTGGTCCATTTTGATCTATCAAGTATGTTGCCCGTGACATCTTTGGGTGGATATTTGTACTATGTTATTTTTGTGGATGACTTCTCTCACAATACATGGATTTATTTCTTAAAGAAGAAGGATGAAGTGTTCAAATGGTTCCGCTCTTTCAAAGCCTTGGTCGAGAATCAAACAAGGAAGAAGATCAAAATATTGAGGACCAATAATGGTACCGAATATGAGTCAAATGAATTCAAAGACTATTGTAGAGAAGTTAGCATTTGGAGGGAGACCACTACTGCATAAAATCCTGAACAAAATGGTGTTGCCGAAAGGAAGAATCATACTATCATAGAAGCCACCCGTGCCATGCTTCATGACCAAGGTCTACTGAAGTTCTTATGGGGAGAAGTTGCCAACACCGTTGTATATGTTCGAAATAGATGCCCACATCAAGCATTGGACTTCAAGACACCCGAAGAAGTTTTCACCGATAAGAAGCCTGATGTTTCTCATTTTAGAATTTTTGGTTGTCCCGTATATTTTCATGTGCCGAAAGAGAAAAGAAACAAACTAGATGCATCTGGGAAGAAAGGAACGTTTGTGGGCTACAGTGAAACTTCTAAGGCATATAAGATCTATGTGCCTGGTCAAAGGGAAGTGGAATTAAGTCATGATGTCACTTTCTATGAAGATTCTGCTCTTAGAAAGATCTAAGATCTTGCTATCCCTAGAAAGGACAATGATGATGTTGATGCAGAAAAGCAGGATGAACCTCCATCTAATGAATCGATGCCCGATGTTGAAGGTCCTATGGATCCCATTGATCCACCTCCTAGTGAGCCCACTACTTCAAGAAAAAAAATGTGTGGCTCAAAGACACTCTTGAAGATGCCGAGAAACATATTGCACTGCGGAGGACATTTCGTGAAAGCAAGAAGTTGAATAGGTACCAAGTGCACTTAGCTACCATGAGTACCATTGTACAATTTGAGCCTTGCACATTCGAAGAAGCCGTGAAACACCAAGTTTGGAAGGATGCGATGAACGAGGAGTATGAGTCAATCATGAAGAATGATGTCTCGAATGTGGTTCCTAGACCCAAGGATAAGTCAGTGGTCACTTCAAAATGGCTCTGCAAGATCAAACATGGAGCTGATGGAAGCGCTGAGAAGTTCAAAGCCAGATTTGTTGCTCGAGGCTTCTCTCAAAAGGAAGGAGTAGACTATGATGAGATATTTGCACCGGTTGCCCAATATACCACCATCCGTTCGATCATAGCCCTTGCCGCTTCGCAAGGATGGAGCCTACACCAAATGGATGTCAAAATTGCCTTCTTGCATGGTTCGCTTAAAGAGGAAGTGTATGTGGAACAACTCGAGGAGTTCGAAGTTCAAGATCATGAGACACATGTATGCAGGTTGAAGAAATCCCTCTATGGGTTGAAGCAAGCCCCTAGGGCTTGGTATGAGAAGATTGATAGCTATCTTATGAAGTTGGGATTTACAAGGAGCGAAGTTGACCCGAACCTATACTTCAAGGTTGAAAAGGACAAGCCTTTCATTTTGTTCTTTTATGTAGATGATCTCTTTCTGACAGGTGATGAGCCTCTCATTCATCAATGCAAAAGGGAGTTGGCTTCC
Organism: Pinus taeda; assembly: GCA_000404065.3. Classification (NCBI taxonomy): domain Eukaryota; kingdom Viridiplantae; phylum Streptophyta; class Pinopsida; order Pinales; family Pinaceae; genus Pinus; species Pinus taeda. The sequence goes on along the minus strand of APFE031566836.1, from coordinate 103,184 downwards.
AAATTCGAGATGAAGGACCTAGGACTGATGCATTACTTCCTAGGGTTGGAGATCTGGAAAAAGCCAGGTGAGATTTTCCTTTCTCAAGGAAAATACATTGTGAAGCTACTTGAAAGATGTGGAATGGTGGATTGCAAGTTCATGACTACTCGGATGGAACTCAACTTTAAGAAGCTATGTGGAAGTGTTGTTGGCCCTAGATTAGTGAACCCTTTCGAGTATCGTCAACTTGTGGGGGCCCTGATGTTCTTGGTCAACTCACGTCCTGACATATGCTTCGTTGTGAACACGTTGAGTCAATTTATGGTCGAGCCTCATCACATTCACTGGATTTTTGCTAGGAATCTCTTGAGTATCTTCGAGGCACAATCCAATATGGACTTAAATACACTATTGGAAACTTGAGGCTACATGGATATTCAAATGTTGATTGGGCTAGCAGTGTGGTGGATTGTAAGAGCACATTTGGGTGTTGCTTCTCTTTGGGGTCTGTTTCAATATCTTGGATGAGCAGAAAGCAGAATTCGGTTGCACTAAGCACCACCGAGGCTGAATACATTGTTGCGAGTATGGCCTGTTGTGACGTTGTTTGGTTGAGGAAGCTCTTCAATGAGCTCTTTGAGCACATGTTGGATACCACCGTGATCTTCCGCGACAACTAGAGTGGGATTCACCTATCAGAGAATCTCGTGTTCCACGACCGCTCCAAGCACATTGATATCAAGTACCACTTTGTCCAAGATATGGTACAACGAGGAGCAATAAGGCTCCAACACATTAGAACAGATGAGCAGGTCGCTGGCATTCTCACAAAGCCTTTGGGGAAGGTCAAATTCTTAACCTTCTGAGAGAGACTTGGAGTTGCAGAACGACCCTCCTATGAGGGTCTCGTATGTGTTGGACGCAGAGCTCTAGGAGCTCCTGGGGGCTTGGGGTACTTCTTGGAGCTATGAGCGACCATAGGGTGAGTGGTTCACCTTCCCCTGTGATACCCCATTATGGTTGACATGTGTGTAGGGTGGGTGGTTCACCTTCCCCTATGATTGACATATGCATAGGATGAGTGGTTCACCTTCTCCTATGGCATATGAGCAGGATGAGTGGTTCACCATCTCTTGTCAATGCCCCAGCACACATCCTACCCATGGAGTCCAGGACTCATGGAAAGTACCTCTCATCTGGCCAATGAGTTGGAAAAAGATGGTTAGGGACCATAGCACTACCGATGGACGCATCTTGTACTGCTGTACTCCCTATGACTAAGATGCATGGTGTTTAACAACTTGATCTCGAATCAAAGACTGACTTTTGTCAATGGAGAGTGGTATGACCTTATGACTCACTCTCGATCACTTCTTCATTATTACTTCGTGGTTCAGCAGAGAAGAGCAGGGCAGTGATGACAAGGATCGTACAGGATGACAAGATAGCATGATGATGGCAAATGGATTGGTAGGTGGAATTCTCACTAATTAAGAGTGAGTGTTAAAATTGGCAAGTACGGCCAAATTCCACCTTAGGACAGCTCATATGATGGAGATGATTATTGCATTGGATTCCTCTTTTTGAGAGGTCCAATTTTGATATATTGATCATCTCATTTTGACAAGCAAAAATGGAATTTTGAATTTATTCTCTCTCATCACAAATTGTCAAGGTCGGCCTCAGACAAATATAGGCTCATAAGCCCAATAGATGTGTCTCCTCACCCTCAATGAAGTGTATAAATAGGAGTGACCTCTCTCCTCATTTGGACATCACACATCTCTCTCTCTCCTCTCTTGATTGGTTCGTACAGCTTGAAGGCAGCCTTCTCTACTTTGCACGTGTGAAAGGAGGACGAATTTCAGAACTGTTTTGGAGGCCGAAAATTTCAAGAAACAGGACAACGTTGACCATCGTTGACTTGGGTGATTTTGACCAGCGTTAACTTCGTTCTAGAGGGCAAAATTTCTATTTTTGAAGGCCACATTGATTAACACAGTTTTCGAGATGATTGGAACAGTTTCACTAGTTTGACTTCCGTGTTGACTTTAGCCTTTGACTGCAGAAATTATAGCAGTGTTTGACTGGGTTAACCAAACTGTCTTTGGGTTCACTTTGACCCTCTTGAAAGGCCGAATTTATCTGTTGTTGATCGAGCTACTTGGAGGACATTTTGAAGCTACTTTGACCATTGTTGACTTTCTGGTTAGGGTTGCAGTTGACTATTGTTGACTGCTGATTTGACAGGACTCTCCTTGCTGAACTATTAACGAATAATAAGAAGATTTGATCAAAGGGCTTCCCCACATTGGTGCTTTTCCCTGGCATCCACCACATCTTGTGTCCTCTTGTCTTGGTTTGTCTTTTGCATATGTTTTTATGTTCTATCTGCATTTACTGCGAATGTGTTTAAATTAACGTGATTGCTACTGGATATAATTGGAAATTGGCATTGGACTAATAAGGAACATTGAAGTAAATTGTGCTAAAGCATAGAGCTTACCATTGTTATCTAAAATTAACACTAGAAGCCCCTCAAACATTAAAATAATGGGCAAGAACTAATCTAGGTCATAAGCAGACCTTGTATCTAATGTAAAACATAATAAATCTCCCAACAAGATGTTAGTTTTTGTAGCATCGGATGTGTTCTAGCCTTGAAATTTTGCAGAGAGTCTAGAATACGTGAAATCTCCAAAACCCAGAAATTGTTTCTGGAAATTATACCTAGAAGTGTCTCAATTAGATTATTAGCCGATTTTTAAATACTTCCTAAGTCTAAACTTAGGGAATATGGTTAATTAATCAGTATAAATTGAGATAAGGTGAGAATCATCTAAAAACTCACACGGATCGATCCAGAGATGATCCTAACCATTGATTAAGTTTCAATCTTGGTCGTTGGTGCTCCAGCAGTGGATTATAAAAGGAAGTCGATGTGGTGATGGAGATATCATCGAGTGGAGATACTCAGTTGCCTAGGCAGTTCGATTTTCTCAAAAATAGCAGCTCAGCAGAAAAGATAGAGCCAGAGGGTGAGTAGCAGGTGGAAGAGGAGGGTAGTAGCATTCTAGGAGGAAGATTTTCTAGTTGCCAGAAGAGGCAAAGGAAGGAAGGTTGAAATCTCGAGAGGGCTAGCGTAATCACTGCACAAAGGATGACGCCATCAGCTCAACGCAATCGCTGGGGAAGCGATTTCAGAGGCAAAAAAATGTTGTGGGGTGAGAGAAAATTCTCACGATATTTTTGCCAAAATTTTCCTCAGATTAGATTGCTAGTTGGGCATCTAAATTATTGTATTCATAATTGTTGTTGAATATTAATAATAAAACCCTCATCTGTTGTACCGGTTCTCCCAAGTTGGTTTTTTCCGGGGACAATTGTCCAAAAATAACTGTGTCGAAATTATTGTGTGTGTGCTAGAATTTCTCAGTTTCCAGTATTTCATTTTCCGCATTATTTTGATGGTGAAAATTGCAACTGTGATTTTATTCGTTATTTGCCGCAACAAATAAACTGCATAATTAATTTTTGAGTTAGATAAAATTTCACATGGTATTAGAGCTTCATTGATCAACCAGAGAGCTCAAAAGAGAAAAAAGGAATTTCGTTGCTCAGTGTGGGCAACAAGTCGAAATTCTCACGGAGCAGCGCATCCTTTTGTCAAAAGTCTGACTTACTTGAGAAAGACCGATTTTTCTAAGAAGGAAGCAAGAAAATAAATAAATAAATTTCATGAATAAGTGATTTTAACGGCAGATGGAGTAGCTCAAATTTTCTTGAGCAGATTTCTAGCTGGATGCAGAGAGTTTTTTTTCAACGGTTCGCTAGAGCAAGCGTCAAGGTGGAAAAGAGGAATAGCACACTATAGCCATGGACAAAAGTAACATTCAGGAGACTTCAGATTTGTCTTCCAGATTGGAGAACGAATTTGCTTGCCTAGCAGGACCCGCTTCACAAGGGGTCTAGTATATAGACAGTGGAGCATCAGCGCACATGACAGGGGCTAGAGAATATTTCTCTAGCTACAAAGAGGAGCAGATGGAATTCACGAAATGTACTCCAGTAGGGAAAGGTGCCATAGATTTTCAGGGAGAGTCAGGAGCAAGCACGAGTGCTACAGATGTATTGCATGTGTCAGGGTTGGGGATGAACCTGATTTCGGTATCCCAGTTACAAGATAAGGGGTATGACATTCACTTTGTAAGGAAGAAAGTGTATTTCAAACACCCGAGCTGGAA
>APFE031566836.1:80502-98355 GCA_000404065.3 Pinus taeda | reverse complement strand
GTGGAAGATGCAACAAGGAAGAAGATCAAGGAGACTTCACAAATTTCTGGGTGAAGGAAGGCATCAAGAGAGAATGGACAGCTCCATATAATCCTCAGCAAAATGGCGTAGCAGAGCGGAAAAACAGGACCATTGTTGGGGCTGCAAAGGCCATGTTGTATGACTAGGATCTACCTAGATTTTTATGCGCAGAAGCATGTAACGCAGCAGTGTATATTCAAAACAGGACTCCTCATAGAGCATTGGGGAAGAAAATGCCAGAAGGAGTCTTCACAGGGAAGAAGCCAAAAGTTGGCCACTTCAAAAATTTTGGCAGCGTTGCTTATTGCCATGTGTTATATGATAAATGGACCAAACTGGATCAGACTGCAGAGAAGGGGTTCTTCATTGGGTACAACGAAACTTCAAAGGCATTCAGAATCTACATTCCTAGCAGTGGGAAGATAGTTGTAAGGCGAGACGTGAATTTCATGGAGGACTAAGCTTTCAGGAGATCTCATGAGATGCTTGCAGATGATCAGAATCAGTCAGCAGAAGCTCCTTTAGTCCAACAGCCAGTGGAACAGGCAGGAGGACAGTCGCAAGGGTCAAATCTGTGACCAGCACCAGTATTTCCTCAGGTGCAGGAAATCCGGGGAGTTCTCAGCCGATGGAGCAACAGAGACAGGATGAGGAAGAATTGGCAGAACCTCCCACAACTAGTGGTCGAGCTAGCGGAGAGGTTCGTCAAACATTAAGAGATGCAGAGATTATTGGAATTCCTAGGACGAGCAAGAGACAGCACAGACAACCTGACAAGTGCCAAGCATTGGTGGCTCAAGTTACAGAAACTTCCAGTGTTCAAGAGGCCGCACAGCATCAGGTGTGGGTAGATTCCATGGTAGAAGAATATAGCTCTATCATGACGAATGATGTTTGGGAGGTAGTACCAAGGTCGGAAGACAGACCAGTTGTAGGTTCGAGATGGATCTATAAGTTCAAATATGCGGCAGACAACAATGTGGAAAAGTACAAGGCTAGGTTCGCGGCAAAGGGGTATGCACAAAAGGAAGGAATAGATTATGAGGAGACCTTTTCCCTAGTTTCTAGATACACTTCTATCTAGTCAGTTATATCTCTAGCAGCTCAGATGGCATGGCATATTCACCAAATGGACGTCAAGACAGTCTTCTTGAACGGGATGATAGAGAAAGAAGTGTACATAGAACAGTCAGAGGGCTTTGAGACTCATGAGAGACACACGCATTTGTGCCAATTGAAGATATCACTATATGAGCTCAAGCAAGCTCCCAGGGCATGGTATGGTAGAATTGACAACTACTTGCAGCAGATGGGATTTGTCAAGAGTGACGCAAATCCCAACCTTTACTATCTGATGGTAGAGGGTGAGCCACTTATTCTAGTTTTGTATGTGGATGATCTCTTTTAGACAGGATCATCAGGGCTCATAGGGAATTGCAAGAGGAACCTGGCAGCAGAATTAGAAACGAAGGATTTGAGGTTGATGCACTATTTCCTAGGATTGGAAGTGTGGCAAAAGGATGGGGAAATCTTCCTTGGGCAAAGAAGATACGTTAATAATATTCTAAAGAGGTTCAGAATGCAGGACTGCAGACCCAGGTCGACACCCATGATCACCAACTAGAAGAAGATAGTTGAATCAGATGACAAGGATGTCAACCCCACCTTGTATAGACAACTTATTGGGTCTCTCATGTATTCGATCAACACTAGGCCAGATATACGCTTCGCATTCAATACCCTTAGTCAATTCATGGTAGAGCCGAAGAGGGTACATTGGGCAGCAACGAGACATATTCTAAGGTATGCTCGCAGCACAGTCGGGTATGGATTGAGATATACTCGAGGGGATGATGTCAGATTTTGTGGGTACACAGAGGCAGATTACGTAGGCAGTTCAGTGGACAGGAAAAGTAACTCTGAGTACTACTTCAGTGTTGGATCAGGGATGATTTCTTGGTGTAGCAAGAAGCAAAAGTCAGTAGCATTGAGCTCTACAGAAGCAAAGTATATGGCAGTCTGCACAACTACGTGCAGAGCTATATGGCTTCGCAAGCTACTAGTAAGCTTGTTCAGGCAAAGGATGGAGGCGGCTATTGTCTATTGTGATAATCAAAGTTGCATAAAGCTATCTGAGAATCCAGTGTTTCATGACAGGTCGAAGCACATCAATATTCGATGTCACTTTATCAGAGATTGTGTACAATGTGGAGCAGTCTAGCTACAGTATGTTCCGACAGAAGAGCAGGTTGCAAATATACTCACGAAAGCTCTAAGAAGAGCTAAGTTCATTTATTTTAGAGAACATATGGGTATGGTGGGGAACCCGTTTCAATAGCAGGGACAAGCTATTTTGGATGCTCTTCAGTTGGAGGTGTTGTTGTTGCAGCAACAACAGATAAAGAGGGAGTTGCAGTGAAGGTGCAACGATGGTAGCAGTATAGCAATGTCAGCAGCAGCATAGATGCAACGTATATAAGAGTTGTGCAGTGGTTGGTGGGCAGTATGACCAGACATCAATAGCGTGGCAGGAGGTGATGCAGAGATAGGGTGTGCAGCACACTAGAAGCAGCAACACTAGAACACATTCCTCGCTAAGAGGGAGTGTTAGTTTTTGTAGCATCAGATGTGTTCTAGCCTTGAAATTTTGTGGAGAGGCTAGAATGCATGAGATCTCCAAAACCCAGAAATTGTTGATAGAAATTCCACCTAGAAGTGTCTCAATTAGATTATTAGCCAATTTTTTAAATATTTCATGAGTCCAAACTTAAGGAATATGGTTAATTAATCACTATTGATTGAGATAAGGTGCGAATCATTTAGAAACTCACACGGATCAATCCAGAGATGATCCTAGCCATTGATTAAGTTTTAATTTTGGCCATTGGTGCTCCAACAGTGGATTATAAAAGGAAGTCGATGTGGTGATGGAGCTATCATCCACTGCAAATACTCAGTTGCCTAGGCAGTTCGGATTTCTCAGAAGCAGCAACTCAGCAGAGAAGATAGAGCCAGAGGGTGAGTAGCAGATGGAAGAGGAGGGAAGTAGCATTCAGGGAGGAAGATTTCCAGTTCCCAGAAGAGCCAAAGGAAGGAAGGTTGAAATCTTCAAAGGGCCAGCGTAATCATTGCGTAGAGGATGACGCAATGAGCTCAGCGCGGTAGCTAGGGAAGCGATTTCGGAGGCAGAAAATAGTTTTGGGGTGAGTGAAAATTCTCACGATATTTTTGCTAGTATTTTCCTGAGATTAGATTGCCAGTTGGGCATCTAAATTATTGTACTCAGAATTGTTGTTGAATATTAATAATAAACCCCTCATCTGTTGCACCAATTTTCCCAAGTTTGTTTTTTTCTGGGGACAATTGTCCAAAAATAATTGTGTCCAAAGTATTGTGTGTGTGCTAGAATTTCTTAGTTTCCAGTGTTTTATTTTCCGCATTATTTTGATGGTGAAAATTGCAGCTATGATTTTATTTGTTATTTTCTGCAGCTAATAAACTGCATAATTATTTTTTGAGTTAGAAGAATAGTTTCTAATTGTTGCAATAAATAAAATTTCACACAAGAGGGTTGAAATGTTGACATCATGTTGTCGTAAGCCCTTCTAGGGCTTGCATTGAGTTCCTTTAGTGCCATGACAAGTGTAGAGGACTCCTAAAATTAAGGTCTAGGGTTGGCCCATAAATGTCTCTAAAAATCAAAATGTAGCCCCCAAATGTGGGTTTGGGGCACAAATCTGGGTTTCATGGGTCTCTAAGTGAAGAATAATCCTAATTTTGTTCCAATGTTTAGGGCACGGAAGATGGTACTAGCCCTCCCATCTCTCAAGGTGTGAGACAAACCTCATTTGGGCCCTGGATCAACTACCAAACCATGTGATCACTGCTAAATCAGTTGGGGCCATGAGGGTCCAGGTGCACCATCTCATGAATAATAAAGCAAATGCAGGGACGTTGTAGGTGTTGAAGATGCCCATGGGTGTGAATGATGCTCTACAACTGCAAGAAGTCCCATGGCTCTCAATGCATCACCTGTGGGTGTCAATGTGTCCCTCTAGAGAACCTGGACCCCAGTTAAGTTGCCCAAACCTATAAATGGAACGACCTGCCAATTACACACAATACCCAGTGCTGCAACTTTCACCATCAGGTACATTAATCATTATTGCATCTAAGTGAACCAAGCTTGAAAGAAATGGACAAAATGACACTTCGTGTGAGGCTACTCTTCCAAAATTAGGGTCTTCGTCACGTAATGGTGTTACCTCACTAGGTAGGAGTGGTTAATAAATCATCCTATTATGTGTTCCCAACCCCCAAAGGAAACTGACATGTCCTTGGTCCACCCTTCAATTGAGAGGTGCCATGTGCATAATGATGGAAGAAAGGTGAAACGACTTCATGGCCAAGTGTCATGGTCAAAGGGACCGGCAATGATGGAATACCTCATCCAAGGTGTATAGATATGAGGAGGGAGCAATCGTGGATGCATGAGTTACCTCGACCTTTGTTTTTCCACCCCTCTAAATTGCCTTTACTTTTTCTTGATCTTTCCTTGTATTACTGCTCATAGCTCGAGGAATGAGATCTTGCTTTGTATGATGTATAGCAGTTATTACCCTTTTAGGATGCAGCAATTCATCGCCCATTAGGGGTTGGGACATGCAAGGGTTCCTTGTCTTCTATGAGATAGGGCAACATTAGCCTAGGAATCAAGTGATGGCCATATGATAGAGGTAGAGCTCATCCTTGGATTTTGCCCATGTGCTAATTTGTAAGCCCCAACCATCTTTTACATTTGGATTTTCCTTTTGTTTTTATTGTGGCCATAATATGTTTTTTTTGTTTCTTTCAACTTCATTAACCTCCCAAGTTGCATTTCCAGGCCCTACCCAGGTATAAGGATGTGTGGGTGCCAAAACCCAGAGAACTAATGGTTAGTTGACCCGAAGGAAGAGGTGGAATAGGGGTTCATAATGTAAGATGGAAAGTGGTAAGTATGGAATAGGGATAGATGGGGATGCGCTATCTCAATCATGGTTTCCCAAGTAGTGCCCCTTCCTAAAGCCATGGGCCATTAGGGGAGGTTCCATTGGACTAGGATTGAAATTTAACCCCCTCAATTAAGGTGAGGGAACAAGACTACAACCAAGACCCTTATTTCTTCCAAGTTAAAGCATAATCCATGTCAAATGCCCCAATACAAACAAGCATAAGCACCTAATTGCAAAATTAATAAAGTACGATTTGATCAGGAGCCCACCTTCCAACATGTGTTCTTGACAAATGGGGAAGGGGACATATGACTGATGCAGGTGGTGGAGATATGAATGGCAGGTCACATCGGCTACAAGGTGGCTGTCAAGGGTTGTTGGCTACTGGCTAGAAGAGATGAATAAGAGAAAAGTTTATCCCAAAAGGTCACCCACTTTTGGTGGGTAATAGCCAAAAGGGGCTCACAACCTCATAGTGCTTAAATTGGGGGCATCCTAATCACTCTAAGGTGCATTCATAATAAAATACTTTTACAACCACTTCCTTGATACAAGAGATTATCCTTGGAAAAGTGCCAAAAGGTTTCTTCCAAGTATTTGTGAACTACGTTAGATAACCAGTTATGTTGAAAATGTAGAAAGTAAAGGTATTTTGGCTTATGCCTTAGCCAATGAAGACCTTGATTTGTATTTCTCTCAATATGAGTGTGAGCTCATGAGTTAGACTTTAGTTAGGATGAGTTTATTTCCAGTTTACTGGAATAATCATCAAGATGGCATGCGTAAAATTGGAGCTTAAGTTAAGTGGAGTGTTTAATAGTTTGACTACAGAACAAGGTGGCAGTTAGAAGTTTAGTTAGAGTGAGTTAGTCTTCAGTCTTGATTGAAGGGAGAATGAGTTAATACTCCAAGTGTTGATTGGAGAGAGAATCAGTTGGACTCTCAGTTAACAGGTTAGCTCAATTGGTTGAGTTCCCTTTGCTAAGTACCTTGCCAGTTGGGAGGTCACAGGGTCAAATCTCCTCAACGCCCTTGGGGTTAGGCCCTGCTTGTTTGGTCAGCGAGCAGATCCCTTCGGGTTGATCTTCTTGGATTTTTCCGTGGATGTAGCAACCATCTAGTTTCTTGGAACCACATTAAAAAACTCGTTAATCAGAACTCGAGTTTCTAAATCGAGCTAGGCCCCTTTAATGCTCGAATTGGGTCCATAAAGAGGATGAAAGAACAGGAAATTATAAGTTTTGTACACAAGGTTTGTGAGACAAGACAGTTCACCGGTTTGTGAGATCATCCTTGAATGTGGAGAGCGCGGAGAGCTTGTGTCCTAAGAAATAGGAGATCACAAGTGTGCAAGGATTTAGGAGATTAATTGTGCGCAGATTTGAGGAAGCTTGCGTCCTAAGAAATAAGAGCCACAAGTGTGCTAGGAAATAGGAGCTCCTTGTGCATAAGGAAATAGGAGAAGTGCGCAAGGAAATAGGGGCTCCACTGCGCAAGGAAGGAGGAGTAGGATCAAGCAAGAGGCAAGGCAAGTCGAGGAGGCAGCAGGGGAACAATTGCATGCTAGAGGGCCGAGATCAAGTAGTGATCAAGGAAAGCCAAGATCAATTGTATCAACTAAGATTAGTGAGAAGAAGCAGAACAATTTATCAAAGACAGATTGCTTTGTAATAGATCCAATTGCTCAAGAACAATCAATAAAATACCACAACAAAGATAGCAGGTTTTCCCTTTTGGGTTTCTTAAGTAAACAAGCGTGTCAATTTGTGTGATTGTGTTTTTATCTCTAGTGTTTATTCCATTGCTTATAAGTTGTTAAGAAACTTTGTATCTTGGTGAAAGTAAATTTCATGACAATATTGTATGGTGTGACAATAATATATATAATTATAGCTACAATATTGTAATCCTTCGGAAGCATTAAAAAAAAAAGGCATATCGTGGCATAAAGTCATGACAAGAAGTGAAGGACAAAATGCATGATGAATGATTCATTGAAGTAGCTCCCTGTAATCTTCAAAGTCAAGTAAAGATAATATGAGGCACGTACCATACGTAGTAATGATATGATAATGCTAATCTTTACATGAGAGGTATGTCCATAGTTAGGGTTTTGTTGCATGTTTTTGCAGTCCCTTTGTGATAAGTCTTGATGACTTTGCTAGGGCTTAAAATTGACATTTTTGCATCTAGGGTTTGTGGGATTTGCAAAGACTATGAAGTCTTGCAGACTATTGATATTGAACCCTAATTTAGATTGAATTAACCATAGGAGCAAAACCCCTAACCCTTTTTCTGGTTGTTCCCTCTATAGAAGCCTTGGCACTTTAAATAAAACATCTAGAGTTTGCAGATCTAAATCTTGCAAGGATAATCTAAGGTATATGGTAAAACCTTAGCCATGGCTGAATTGAATAAACCCTAGGGCTGATGTTTCCACTAAAACCCTAATAAGGGTTAAATCAAGAAATATAGGGTTTGTAACTAGAGCCCTTGAAGTACACTTTCTAAGAAACCATGGAAACCCTAGATTGGCAGAATTGACATCATGCTCTTGTCTTTGTATATTTTGCTTGGTTGTACTTGTCAGTGAAAATTGCAGTTACATAATAAAGAAAGCAATAAAAAGATGGAAGAATAAAGAAATGCAAGACTCATGCTTGATAATGATGAACATGATGGAAAGAGGGAACTGTAAGAACCCTAATGGACATAATGTTGAAGCTTCCATTTGATGAGTTCAACCCGGAACACATCAATGTTTGAAAGATGAAGCAGAACCTTGTTGCAATACGGAGACAAAACATGCAAAGGAATATTGATTTTAGAGGGAGCTAGTAACAGAATTTGACATGATACCTTAACTAAAAGGATATTATGATCTGGTAACTCTGATAGTGATGATCTGCTTGGAACATCACTTGGCTCCCTGATAGGACATATTGCAAAAGCATGTGAAGAGGCTGGAAGGAGAGTTTGTTTGATGATATTTGTTAAACACACATGGGCAGCAACAAAATATGAAAGATAAAACATGAGAGTAACATATACACTTATAATACATGGTTTGACCGTTGGGTTCCACATCCCAAGGTCTCTTGGACTTCGTTTGTCTATTCGGCTTCCACACTAACCCATAGAGGATTAGGTGTCCAACATTCCCCCCCTTAATCCGAAGGATTATGTATAAGTCCAAGAAGAGAGTTGTAATACAAAATGTGCAAAAAATGCATGGCAGCACTAGGCTGAATGTGCTCTCTGAAATGTTGGTATAAAGGGCAGTGGTTTAAGGATGACCACCAACACTGGAATGCTTAGTGCAGTTACCAGAACTCTTCCAAGTCTGGCATGAAGCTTAAGTCTTCTACTAGAGGAAGTGCTCCTGATGTTTTGAAGAGGGAAACCTTCAACCATGAAAGGGAGGTTTCACCCCGCATAAAAGGGAGAACTTCAACCTGAAAAGGGAAATCTCAACCTGTGATGGTTTAAGGATGACCAACAACTCTGGAATGCTTAATGCAATTCCTCGAGCTCTTCCAAAACTGGCAAGAAGCTGAAGTCTTCTGCTAGAGGAAGTGTCCCCAATTTTGTTCCTAGAATTGTTCTGAAACTAGCAAGAAGCTGAAGTCTTCTGCTAGAGGAAGTGTCCCCAATTTTGTTCCTGGAATTCTTCCAAAACTGGCAAGAAGCTGAAGTCTTCTGCTAGAGGAAGTGTCCCAGATTCTTTGAAGAGGCATTACCAAATAAAGGCATGCTCAGGGGCATCTTTGTCTCTGGCTACAACTCTGAAACTGGTGTGGCAGGTTGTGGCTTAGGCTCGCTTGATGTGACTTTGAAGCTTGTAGATGACCATCATTTCCCCCCCTGTCAGATACAAGGTGAGATGATGGAGAAAACTCAACTGCAAAACTGTTCAATACTCTAGAACAAGTTCTGACATGTGACTGGAATATCTTCTTGGCTGTTGATGCCCATTGCCAAGAAGCGATCCATCCAAGATGAATCTTGGTTCTTGCAGGAGGTTTATTTCTGAAGCATCTGTTTGAAGAATGACTGGTTTTATGACAGTGCTTACATGGATGAAGATCAAAACAGTGATCTTTCAGATGGCCAACTCGGTCATAGTGTTGGCATTTCACAATCTGTTGTGGCTGTTGTGGAAGAGAACCAGAATCTGAAACAGCTGAAGGTGAATTGTGATGAGGAGCATGTGAAGATGAACCGTCTTGAAGAAATCTGGCACTTTGAAATTAGATTGGTTTGTAGTAGTCTGGAATATGAAAGGACAAGTCCTTGTCATATCCAAGACCAGTTTTGTGCTTGTTGTGGACAAGTTCTTCCCAAGGTCTGATGATGGGCTTGGGAAGTGCAGACTGAACTTCTGCATCTGCATGTACAACTGCTGCTTTATTGGGCACTGGATCTGAATGAACTTCAACAATATTGACTTGTTGTTTATGGGAGTCTATTTCATTGTTATGAACAGAAACAAGTTCAGAAAGATGACTCCACTGTTCTAATTTTTCTTGCTGTAGCTAAGATTCAAGCTGCAAAAAGTCAATTTTCTCTTGTGCATTTTGTAGACAGACCTGAATGTTTGTGAGAGAAACTTTGCTGACTTTTAATGTATCATGAGTAGTAGACAACATCAGAGTTTTGAGGAACTCTAATACTTCATTGATTCTGGCCATTTTCTCCAATGTTAAACTTACACTTAATACCAACTATGAACCAATGTCACTGCAAGGTATTCTCAAAATTTGTTCTCCCAGAAAACTACAACAATCAAGTGATATTATTCCTTGAGGAATGAACCAAAAGCAAGATTTTAACTCTACAATTATTCTCCAAATCCACACACAACGATGGTTGGTTGCATTCATATACAAAGAAAAGTATATTGTGCATTCCCAAACGATGAGACTCAAATGCTACAACAAATAAAATACTTGTTTCTCCATTATGAATACTCAGAAATATATATCAACAAGGATGCAAGCTTTACACAGTCATATATTTAAGAAATACAGTGCACAAATTGAAAAGGAACCTGACCCAGCCACTTGTATAGCAAATTCAACTTCTAGAGAGTCTGCTACAGCCCTAGGATTGCCTGCTATGCCAAGGGAATGATAGTAAACTTCATAAAATTGTCCACTGTTAAGTCTGCACCAAAACTTGATAAATTTCGTCCCACTGATTTGAAGGTTTAATAATAGCAATCAGTAGCCCATTCATCTGAGAATTATCTTCATGAAGAATTGTCCCCGCAATAGAGTTGAACTCGCCCCTTTTTCTTTTTTTGATATATAGGAGACAATCTGGGTGCTATTCTTTTCGCAACAACTTCTCTGTAATCACAACTTAAAGCTATTGCCTCCACCCATGTGCATGTTGAGGATTTGAAAAAGAGGCCTTTCACGCGGCCATCAATTCTTTTCGATCCACTGAAGCAGCAGACGTTAGTTTGGAAAGCGTTTATGATATTGCTCTCAGAGGGCTTGATGAACTCTCCACAATTGAGAGATCCTTTGCTACATTTAAGAAGACTTTGTTCAATTCAGAAAGTCTACAGATAGACCGGGAGCTTTAGAATAGAGAATACAATGCAAAACTAGATAAATCTATTGCCACATTCTTGCATTTACTGTCTAGATATCTGCTTCTTTGTAACCTTGCTCACAAGATGCTAGAGCACTTGATTCAACGATACAAGATATATGCATACAATGTAGATGATGAAGTGCTCACTCTCGAAACCCTTAACCATTCAACGCATTCAGATTACTTGCATTGTATTGTTGCACGCTCATCACAAAACTAGGTTATCACAGGTTCAGAGGATGGGACAGTTTGCTCCCAATCCACAGGTGTTCATGTTGTTGTGGGGACGCCAGGTAGAGTCTATGACATGCTACGGCGTCGTGCCTTGCGTCCTGATTCAATCACAATGTTTGTGCTCGATGAAGGAGATGAAATGCTATCACGTGGGTTTAAGGACCAGATATATGATATCTTTCAATTGCTACCTTCAAATCTCCAAGTCGGTGTTTTCTCGGCTACCATGCCCTCTTGAAGCTTTGAAGATTACTAGGAAGTTCATGAATAATCCAATCAGGATTCTTGTCAAAAGAGATGAGCTTACCAAATCAAATGCGAGCTCGGGAACTGAGACCAGGATACATCTGGTACCATGTTGAAAACATCAATGATTATATATATGCATCCGCAGTCCTCAAAAATGGCTAATGCACAATGAATTTTACCAATACCAAATGCGGCCCTTTAAAATTTCAACGCAAAATACTAGGAGTCATGCATGGAGATCACACATTGTTTTGTATTCCTTCGACCTTCAAATCTTTAAAGAATGATTCAGCTCAAGTTCAGGTTCATTGCAAAAGTAGCAATGGTCGATTCATAATTCATAGAATTCATGAACAATGCAACAATGATCAGTGTTTCACTTCAACCAATGTAGGAACCTAGCATTCGAGTCAATCTATCGACTTCACCGCAATGTGGTGTACTGCTCAGGCTTGAACTCAGTCATTGAAACAAAACAACTAGCACGTTGCAAACTTCAACGAATTTTAAAACATCCCATCTTTGTCCGGTGTTCAATTTAATGTAGTCAGTGTTCACCGCAGTTCTAAGAGCGACCAACACGAGTTCATCGTTCATATTCAACTCCTTTGATCTCAGTGAATATTAAGAGCCCACAAGAATTTTCTATCTGCCTGCAACGAGCCTCCACCATTGTATTAATCGCTGCCTTGTAATGTTGCTTCGGTGAATATCAACAGTCCTCAACACAGAAAATAGTGAACGGTGAGGAGATAGAGCATTCAATGCACAGCGCAGGGAATCAAAGACATATTTTCAGAGGTCGAATCAACAAACTTCTAATATAGACAATATCCGCACACAACCAAAGTTAGTCACTCCAGCGTTCGAATCTCATAGCAAACGTCGAAAATCCTCCCTCAAATGCTCGTCTTCTTGATGGATTCCACGAGCTTTTGTTGCGTTGTTCCCAAAGCCAGATTCTGCTCCGGCTGAGAAGACCAGTTAATTTTGATCTGGCGTACTGCCTGGATGGGGGAGATTATGGAGCGTATGGCGACGTTCAAATAGTGCCTATGGCAACGTATGAGAGCAGAGGTGAGAGGGAGCGTTGTATGACAACATTCACACAGTGCGGCAGTTATTCAACATTCAATGTAGGCCATACATTATGCCAGAGGCCAATGTTATGGGGAAGATAAAGAGCAGTGTATGCGTGCTGCAAACAAGTTGAAATGGAACGTTATGCCAGAGGTCAATTAACTTATGCAATATCACCAAATATGCACTCATCGCACCATACTATGTCAGTGACGTCAGTTTCTGCAATATGGGCAGAACATACGCAGGATAGGCAAATAGGCAGAAAAGGGAGTTACAAGGGCAGGAATGCTAAAAATAGGGCTAGAGAAATGACAGAGGTTGCAGCTAGAATTTAGATGAGAAAATATTCATGAAATGCATAAGTGATGGCAGAAATGACCTACACATAAAGGCCATAAAACAAATGGCTCAAAGTAATTATGCAGGGCCAGCATACGCCTGCTCTGATACCATGTTAAACACACATGGGCAGCAATAGAATATGAAAGATAAAACATGAGGGTACATTTTTATTAACAAAACATATACATTTATAGTACATGGTTTGGTCGTTGGGTTCCACATCCCAAGGTCTCTTGGACTTCGTTTGTCTATTCAGCTTCCACACTAACCCATAGAGGATTAGGTGTCCAACAATATTGATTAACATCAGTTATGGTCTTTTGAAGAAAGAGAGAGATTTGACATTGACAACTCCAAGAAAGAAGATATTGCAGCTTGTTGTTTAGTTTGTTCCATGAGCACTTTGATTGAAAAAGTGAAAAACATGGAGAGGGATTTTTGTACAATATGTGGAAGGATGTTGATCAAGTAAGCAGAATCTAATATCTTGACAAAAGGCCATCATAATGAGGTAATTTATTGATATTGGTTATCTAGTCGGTATATGGTTTTGCTACTTGGAAAGATGTTGTAGAAATGCACATTGGTAGTTGAGGAAAGTATATCTACAACTATTTGTTTTGAACTCGATTCAATGAATATATGGATTGAGTGGATGGCTTTGGTAATCCTTGGAAGATTATGTGGTCAAGATGTCTTTATCATATTGGGATGGAACGGTAGCAGTACAAAAAGATAACTTGATGTTCATATGACAATGAAGATCATCGTCATGATCAGAGGAAGCTATGTCTAGCTATACTTGAATTGGCTCAATATAATGCCTTTGTTGATAGAGGAAAGTGATATGAAAGGTTGATGGCCCGAATCCTGTCACAATTTGGTTCCAAGAAGATGAAAGCTCAATTTGTTGGGATGCGAAGAAAAAGGAAGAACCATGCAGCTAATCGAAGATCTCCATGAAGAATTAGTAGCTAATGTATTGATAAAGACAAGCTAAAGAGTTTGTGGTTATGACTTCCCAATTAAAAGGAAGTGAGGAATCTTCTCTATGCTTAAGAGGGAGTAAGAAGTCTCCTTAAATTTTTGAAAGGAGCAAGGATCTATTCCCTGATCAAAAGGGAACGGCGATCTCCTCTTTGATTGGGAGTGAGATGGACATTATATTCTCTTCTTCATGTGTCATACACTAGGCCAGGACTAACAGTCATACGTCTAGTGAAAGCCATGGAAGGAGAATGGGATCTGGAGGATTGGATGAGCATCTGAGACTAGTACTCCTTGAGGATTGGGAATCCAAGATAGGAAGTAGTCTTGTAGACCGACACAATTTGAGGATTGGATAGGTATCCAAGACAAGAGTGCTCGAAGAGGACCGATATTCTTTGAGGATTGAGAATCCGAGACAAGAATAATCCTAAAAGGACATACTTGGTGAATATATGGATAGGGTATGTGCCTTAAGAGGTAGTGTGGTGTCTCATGTAAAGCCTCCCAGCATTGTGCTCTAATCTAGTGGAAAGATAGAGCTTGTTAGTCAAGGCCTTGCTATGTTGTCAGTGTTGGTTATGATATTGATGCTTAAAGATGGCTTATCAATCCGACTCTTCTTATTAGAATATTTCAGTTTGAGAGTATCCATGTACCAGGTGTACAATTATGAATACCTCCCTAGCTAAGAGGGAGTGTTGGAGATGTAACTAGTTTCGGTCTTCATAATTTGTACCATTATGTATTTTATGTAAAAAGCAGAAGAAAAGAAAAAGGAAAATTATTATTATTTTTCTAGACAAACATGTTCTTCATGCTTTTAGGTTTTTAAGTCAAAGTCCTATTTCAACCTATTGTAAAAGAAAAAGAATTTTTAAATATGCAATTTTGGGTCAAAAACCCCTCTCGGTGCCAAGTTGGCCTACATGTCAAGTTTGCCCTGTTCGTACCCCCTCTGAACTATATAAATAGAAGGAAGATGGAGCTCATTTGAACACATACTTGAAGAATTATGGTCTGAAATATCGGAGAAGGGGCAGAGAAGAAGGAGAGAGCCGAAGTCTGAAAGAGAGGATTTCTTCTTGGCACATGTCTTGTTGTTGATCTCTTGTTGATGGATCTGCAGAAAAGAAGGAAGGTTTGACTTGGCATAAGAGGTGGAAATTTTTTAGGTTATGGATCTTGGATATCTCATTTGATCTAATTCTATAAGAATAGAATTTTCTGGTTTTTCCCCTTTGAGGGATTTTGCCCTGGCTTGGAGCCTATGTTTTGTGTTCTTTTGTTTCTATGATCTTCATGTTCATGTTATGGTAATTGTTTGATGAAAGAATCAAAAAAAAGATTAATAAAGTAACAAACTAAATTCACAAGCAATTACTATGGAAAGGAAAATCTAAATTAAACCACAGGCCTCCCGATTTTTTCAACATGCCAAACAGCCCTTATCCTGCAAAATTCGATGGTCTTTTGAGGCTACTTTAAGAAACATATTAGCTATTTCTTTGAATTTATCTGTTTTAGGTGATTTACTGTAACTTCAATTCAGATATTTTCTGCCACGCTATGGTGTAGTAACAAGTTGGATCATTTGCAGTGATCATCACCCAAGTTCAAAACCAGAAAGCTCGTTCACTGTAATAACAGAATCGACCAAAGTCTTTCAAGTTAAGGACCATGTTAAGCCAGTAACGTTGGGAGTTCAAGATATGGATCATGTTAGCTTATTTATTTTTACCCTTACTCTGAAGATTTCAGTGGTACTTTAAGGATACTTTAAGAAAAATGTTTGGTATTGTTTTAATTTAACCCGTCTTAGTTAATTCACTGTAACTTATTTTCAGATATTTTCTGTCATGCTAATTTCAGATATTTTCTGTCACGCTATGATGTAGTGGCAAGTTGGACCAATTGCAATCATAATGACCCAGGTTCAAAACTCCGCTAGATCATTCCCCATAATAATACAATCGGTCTAAGTTTTTCACGGTATGGGTTATGTCACGTCAGTGACGCTGGTTCAAGTTATGGGTCATGCTAATTTATTTACTTTTACATATATGGTCTGTGTGAAATGGCCCTTATTCAGTGGTGTTTCAAAGGTACTTTGAGAAACATATTTGCTAAAATATTTACTTTTACATATATGGCCTGTGCGAAATGGCCCTTATTCAGTGGTGTTTCAAAGGTACTTTGAGAAACATATTTGATATTATGTTATTAAATATTTCAATCTGTTTTAGTTCTATCACTGTAACTTCATTTCAGATGTGTTTTGTCACACTTTGATGCATTGGCAAGTTGGACAAGCTGAAGCACTTGGAGTAAAATGGTCCAGATTAAAAACCCAGCAAGCCCATTCCCCGTGAGAATACAATTATTGAAAGCCTTTCAAGGTACAGGAACGTTTAGCCAGAAAAATTGATTCAAGGTAGGGATCATGTCAAGGGAGAAAACTAGTTCAAGGAATTGGTCATATTATGTTCGTCAGTTCTTTTATGGTATGGATCATGTTAGGGCAGTAATGTTTTTTAGTGATTAGGTTAAGTTTAGACTGGGGCCAGTTTGTTTATTAGATGAAAGAAGAGCTATCAATTTACATTGCGAAAGGCTCAGTTAAATCTGACGCTTTTTGAGATAGTTTAATCTATCATCGCTTCTCTTCCCATGACGTTTGAACCCGAACCCGAGGCTTGGCCAGGAGTAAATCCCACTTGAACTAACTATTCTACACCTCATACATAAATTTGTATTTGAAAATTTGTTAAGGCAGTAATGTTGGTTCCAAGCCCGGGCGTAAGTTCTGGGTGACTTTGACAGAATAAAAAAACCCATAAGTTACATTTTATAGCTGAAAAAAATATCCAACATATTGGTCCTAATCAAATGGGCCTAATTCAATAAATGATTGAGACAGATGACCCTGATTCTGCTGAATGATATCACATGCTTCTGTTTTCGAGTCCTTCGAGCTTGCCTATAACCACTCATATCATTTCATTTCATACCAACAAAGAGGGAGAGATAAGAGAAAAGAAAGAAGAGGATTACCGATCCAGGGGTGAATGGAGGTATGTAGGATTTGTGGTAGTCTCTCATGCGCCCTCGCATGTATGGATCGCACGACAAATACAGATTCTTCACCACCACCACCTCCTCTTGTCCTCCTGCCTTAGATTTCTTCAGCTCCTCCAAGTTGAGTGTCAGCGTGCTGGAAATAAATTCCAAGTCCGACTCCTTTGGAAGCCCGGCTATGTAATTCTTCAATATTATTTGCTGGTTCACAACTTCATTGGCGCCCATTTTCGAAAGTATTTTAGGAAATGGAGTGACAAGATAAGAGCAGGCAGCCTGGCACAGATGAATCCTTTTATATCATTGGTGCCATCTGGTGTATGATGATATGAATGTATGCTACTTTACATGCATCTTGTCACATGAGAACTCTAATATGAATTCGCTGGGTAGGTGGTCTCTCCTTCTTGCGTGCGATCCACCGTTCAATTAGTTTGACCTCAACAGCTAGAAGTTACCTATACCTTCGTGTCCAACCCTCTACTATTATGGTAAAAGATAGATATGCTGCACCAATATAGTGATATATGGTTTAACAAAAAGTTTTGAAGGCCGAAACTAATGACATCATGGCTCAAAATTGTATTCAGTATGTGTCTTGTTATGATGTCGGTTTAAGGAGTAGATTTCTTATGTTTGAGAGTATGGGTTTTTGCGGAGTCTTTATTTTTCAAAGTTTGGGGCTCTGGTTAAATCATAAGATTTCGTATATATTTTGGTGTTATAAGGTATTCATGAGGGTTGATGTTGGACCTCCTTTATAATAGTTTAAAGAATTACCCATTTACTATGGTTAAAAAAACGATAGATATGGCAGCAAATTGACATTTTATTATATTTGTCTATTGGTAGTGCACTCTAGTTGTCATCATCTTTCAATGGGATTATGTTTGCTTAGTGAATTGTCTCTTTTATGTAGTTTGTTGTTGTATGTGTAGAGTAGTGATCATTTTAAAGATTAAATGTATTAATGTTGTTTAGAAAAATTTTCGGGAAATCATATAAAATTTCTTTTGTCGGGGCGTTTCGAACCAACCAGTGTGGTATTATGTTTGCTTAGTGAATTGTCTCTTTTATGTAGTTTGTTGTTGTATGTGTAGAGTAGTGATCATTTTAAAGATTAAATGTATTAATGTTGTTTAGAAAAAATTTCGGGAAATCACATAAAATTTCTTTTGTCGGGGCGTTTCGAACCAACCAGTGTGGTTCATCGTCAGGACAAGTTGAAAAACCAATCCAGCTTAGCTTGTTAAATAGTATG